>CM050448.1:60375556-60595556 GCA_027563935.2 Costus lasius
CATGGGACACACCCATTTATCTTTAGGAGGCGTGTGGTGATAATGATTTCCCAGTCCGATTAGAACTTTGGACGTGCCTTTCCTAGGGAAATCGTTGGCCCTAGGTATAACGGTCAGGTTAGACTTGACTGAATATTTCATATGTGGATGGACCACATGATGGAAAGTCTAGAGGTAGCCTCAAGAGGTTAGGGCTTTGTTCTATATCCAGCCCTCGCTAGACGCAAAGTGCCTGAACTGTCTTGAGAAGGGGAATTGCCAAGTTGCAATTGGTTAGTGTGCCTACCTCAGGAAGCATGCATCACCTTGTGCAGTACATCCCACCCTCGTGGGACACAAGGCCGTGTATGCAAGGAGGATCCCATCTCACTAACGAAATCTGGTGATTTCCCAATCGACTTTTGAGGGTTATCGATTTGAACAAAATAGTGGGAGCCCAATCATTTATAAAAGGACAGATTAAATGATTGGTTTGTAGATCTGCTTATGACTATAGTAGATGGTCACTGCGATCTCTCCTAAGTTGGTTGGAACCAACTACGTGGACTGGTACTTGTGGATTGTCCTCAAGCTTGAGGAAAAGTTGTATCTCCTTGACTTGCCTTTACCTGAACCTATCTCATCTACAGCCTTGCTGGCTGAAGAGGATGCTTAAGGTGTAGCTTGTCTAAAGCTAGCATGTTGCCTAAGTTGCGAAAGCAACATGTAGAGCTGATTATATTCTAGATCTGTATTCTAAAATAGCTCTTCAAGGGACAAGCTAGAATAGAAAGTTGTAACCTCTAAAGTAGTCCCACAATGCAAAGGTAAGCCTCAGGGTTGACCGAAGCATTATAGATGATAAGGGTGCAGGAGATAAGGTGCTCGAGAATGATTGCTAGCGACCTCAAAACGCGGAGAAGAGAAGTAGCCCTTCGTCTTCTAGCTTAGGTAATTATGTTACCAAAGTCAACTTGCCTATTTCTGACACATGGGTATGTCGTACCACATGATGAGACCAACGCTTGCAAAAGTATTTTGGTGCTCAACGGAAATAGGGCAATGCTAACGTAGAGAGACTTACCTACCATTTAGAGCATATGTTGCTACCATAGCTATAGGAGATATCACTCTCTCTGGGGTCAAGACTTTGTTAGAACTTAAATATCTTCATGTTCTATCTTTATAGGAAGTTCTATGAGTAACATAATTTATGGATAAAATTAAGTGGGTCTATACCTCTCTTTGGCACTGTTGTTTGGGCCTTGTGAAACAAGAACCTCATCGATTGCCTCCATGCGAAAGGATTCATTGATTCAATCTCCTTTCAGGAGAATGAGTTGGGTCAACCTCTTTCGAGAGTTTGATTCGCATGAGCCTTATTTGCTAAGGACAACATCAGCAATGATCTTCACTTTTTAGAAGTGGATGATCTAGAGACTTATTAGGCCTCAGACACTTTACTGTTTGTGGACAGGACTAATAAGTAAGCCAAAGATAGGGTACTAGTCCTTCACAAACATGTCTATTAGACATGTATATAGTAAGGAAACTAGCTTGATAGATCCATAAAAGCTTTCTGACTTGTTGGAAAGCACTTGAGCCACAATTTATGACTATCCTGATAAGTATGAGATTTCCTCATGGCTCACTCCTTCTAGAACTCCTCTTCGAGGGTAAGTGTCTAATTGGAGGAATTGAGTCATGCTTGGCATCATTCGATACAGGTTAAGTCAGCCTTGAGTACTTATTTTGGATGACTTAGGGATCTAATATGACGAGGTCTTCTCAATCTCCAGAGGATTCACAAAGACAAATGAGTGGTGTTTTGAAAGCTTTGGATACTATGGCAAGTCTAATGCAACAACAAATATCTCGGGGAGAAAAGTCTGTTGATGTTGGAATAAGTACTCATGCAAATTCAGAGAATATGGGATTTGAGAAGTTTAAGAAAGTGAATCCTCCTTCATTTATTGGTAATCCAAATCCTATGATAGCTGAAAAGTGGCTGATGTAGATCGAAAAGATATTTGATGTGTTCCCTTGTTCAGATATACATAAAGTGTCTTATGCCTCTTTTATGTTGGATGGAGAAGCTGAGCACTGGTGCAAAATGATTATGAGAGTAGCAGAAGCAAAGCAAGAAACAATAACTTGGGAAGTCTTTCAAAATAAATTCTATGAAAAATATTTTCCAGAATGTGTGAGAGATAAAAAAGAGATGGAATTTATAAACTTGATACAAGGAAAACTTTCAGTTGTATAGTATGATGCAAAATTTTTTGAATTGTCTAGATTTGCCCCACATCTAGTTGAAAATGAAGTTAGAAGGGCAAAAAGGTTTGAAAGGGGGTTAAGACCTAGTATTCGAGGTAAACTTTCAGCTTTAAAACTTAGAACCTATGATGAAGTTGTTGAATGAGCAGCCATGGTTGAAATGGATGTGGAAGAGAAACAAGAGCTAATAAACAAAAGAGATAAGTTCAGATCCAATTTTCAAAAGCAAAAGAGAGAGTTTGTGGACGGAGACAATAATCGAGCAAAGTTGTGAAGAACTGATATGAAAAGACAAGTAGTAGAGAACTATCCATCATGTAGTAATTGTGGAGGAAAACATGATACCAAGCAATGTTATAGGACAACAGGAGCCTGTTTTGCTTGTGGAAAATTTGGACATCAAGTGAGAGATTGCCCCAATAATAAAAGGAAAGTGCCAATGCCTCAAAAGCCTATAAGTCAAACATGAGTCCATGCTACCACAACAAAACCAGATAACAAAGCTTCTAAATCAGTTGTAGAAGGTATTATTTATGTTTCTAAAAGAACTGCCAAAGTCTTATTTGACCCTGGTTCCAATCTATCATTTACTTATCATCATTTTGATCAACATTTCAAGAAGCAACCTGAGTCATTGTCATCTATGCATGTGACAACACCAATTGGAGATTTTATGACCGCCTCTCTTGTGTATTCTTGTTGTTTGATCTCAATTGCAGAATATGAGCTTCTTGCAAATTTGATTCTTTTAGATATGCAAGACTATGATATCCTACTTTGTATGGATTGGTTTTCCACTTATCATGCAACAGTAGATTGTTATAGAAAAGAGGTGACTTTTAATTTGCCAAATCAACCATCATTTCATTTTATGGGAACAGTACAAGAATCACATCCCCATCTCATATCTTTTATGCATGCTAATCAATTACTTCAACAAGGTTGTGTAGGTTACTTAGCTTATATCAAGGATTGTCAACCTAAAGAACTTAATATGAATGAAATACCAGTGGTACAAGATTTTTTCGATGTTTTTCCGAATGATTTACCTGGGTTGCCACTTGAGAGAGAAATAGAATTTGGTATTGATCTCATACCTGGTACAATACCCAAATCTAAAGCACCTTATAGAATGGCACCATCAAAATTGGTAGAGCTAAAGAATCAACTACAAGAATTATTGGATAAAGGCTTTATCCGACCTAGTGTTTCACCTTGCGGAGCACCAGTACTATTTGTAAAGAAGAAAGATGGAACATTGAGACTTTGTATTGAATATAGGTAGTTGAATCAGGTGACGGTTGAGAATAAGTATCCCCTTCCAATTATAGATGATTTATTTGATCAATTGCAGGGGGCACAAGTCTTTTCTAAAATTGATTTGAGGTCAGGCTATGTTGTATCCCAAGTTGTTTAACGTGTACCTAGGACTAATCCCCGACAACGGCGCCAAAAACTTGTTGTGTCCGTAAGTGCACGGATACTCAAAGTAATAAAGAAAGATATCAAACCACAGAGACCTTATTGTTAAGTACCAAATAGTTATATTCTTACTAGCTAAGCAACCGAATAATAGCAAAGCAATGATAGAAAACAGATGAAATCAGATAATCAAAGAAAAACATTGGGACTAGGGTTTCATCTGTTGGTGTATATGCCCTAGGACCTAGTTTTGGTCCATCTTTGTACTACTTGGCTCTGATATTCATATATCTTTCTGGCATTGTCGTTATCATTGTTTGTCTACACCTGCGATTGTGTACTTACATGATAATGTCCCTGGAGACAGATTGGATCTGTGCTCAAATAATTGTCCCCAGTCAATGTACCTGAGTGGATATGGGACAGCTCTGGTACTTGAGAGACTGGTATGTGGGCTGGTTAGGCACATGGTGCTAACGCAGACACATGGGTATATCATTGGAGGATATACTGGATAGACCCGCTGTGAGGCTATGACTTGGTGTCATGAGTTATCCTCACAAGTGACAGGAGATGCATTGATCCCTTGACTTGAGGTCATTGATCATTCTATATGGTTAGAGACTTGCTTTGATACAACCTAACACCTTGCCGTAGCTGGGAGGTCATAACGGTTGTTATTGAGCATCTCACGACCCATATGAGAAGATCAATGGACAGACATAGGATTTGCCCCTTCCCTAGGGAAGTATGATATCCATGGAGCTCCTTTATGGTTCTATGACTGAGAGTGTATGGCCATACCCAGGTGAGAACCTGTTTTAGTCATAGCCATGTGATTGGGTGAAAACAAGTGGTGACACACTTGTCCAATCGGATATCAGTTCGGCAAAGAGACTGTAATGCATCTGTACCTTGTTGCAATGATGGGGATGTCGATGTTGATATCCATTCCGATGACTTGGGTAGCAGCGATGCACTGCTAGGTGCCACTCACTGCTTGTGGTGACATTTGGTCAGCACTGCCAACGTCAGAGGGACCTACAGGGTCGCACACCTTGATACTCGAGTTCTCGTATTGATCGGGAAGCCTTATGATCGAGTTATTGGATAACTCGGATCTAATTGGGAGATTTCATCAGCACCAATGGGCCTGATGAGATGGAAGAATATTATTGGAGCCAAACTTCATATTTGGCAGGTTGACCCGTATTTGACCATGGTTGGTCATATTTGGATTAGGGTTGCATTGGATTGGATCCAAGTGCTTAATCAACCCATGTAATGGAGTTTGGGCTAGCTCATTATCCAATGAGGCCCAATAATAAGTTGTCATGAAGAGGCAATAGGTTAAAAGGGTATAATGGGGAGGAAGCCAAGCCCATTGGCGCCTAAGGGGCATAATGGGGTTTGGATGGCAAATTTGCTTCATTAAGGAAGCTTTATGCGCCTAGCCCTCTCCCATTGATAGTGTGAATGCATTAAGGCATTGCTTGGGGCGCAAGGCTAGGCCTTGGCGCACAAGGCAAGGCTTGGTAGTTTATGAAAAGGTTGAATGAGGTTTATGGTAAAGTCTTGGAGACTTTCCTTACCTCAAACCTTCTCATCCAAGCTATACACTTGTCATGATCTCAACCCTTGCCCTAACCGCCTCTAGCTCTTTATAAGTGACCCTAGCCGCCCCCTCTTGAAGGTTACAATCCTTAGAGGCGTGACAACAAGAGGAGGGGCAAAAGCAAGGGCTTGAAGGGCGACAACACCAAGAAGTGGCGCATCTTCTTCTTCCTTCCAAACCCTAGCCGCAAGCTTCTTCATTCTCTCTTGATGCAAGGAACTTGATGCTTGGCGGTTTCCCTCTCCCTCATCCTTCTTCATCTTTGGCGCATCTACCTTGGAGGTGGCGCATACTTTGAAGAAGGAGCACAAGGCTTGGATCTTCTTCCCGAGGCTAGCACCGGGCGTGGAAGAAGAGAACTCAAGAGATCCGTGTGTGCGAGACTGCAGAGGGCGAACACTTGGGCGCCTTCATCGACATCGGCTTCTAATTGCTTAAGGGTACTTACTATCACATCGTGTTGACCCCCTCGCAAGAGATCTTCACTGGGTTTTTGGGACTATCCTGTTTCGGGGACATTCTTCCGCTGCGAAAAATGTATGTCTATAACTCTGAAAATTGTAAAATGTCCCCGGGGTTTCCCAACAGTGGTATCAGAGCGACTTGCGAGCCTCGAACGATGTTCTTTCATGCTTTTCATGCTCACATGCCATATCTACATTTTCGCATATTGCATAGATGTTGGCGCATGGTTTTTCTTTAAGTAGAAAAATTGTAGGTCTCTTGTTTCTTACTTCTAATTAACTTCTTGTGGTTCTTTGCTCTCTTCATGTGATGGGATAGACCCATACGTGGAAGAGAAAATTTCTCCTCTCATAATAGGATAGAACTATCTTGAGAGACTTGTTGGGATAGGGCATGGACTAGGTGATTGCCCTTATCCTAACAAGTTAGGGATTGCAAGCTGGGCAACCGGTATGCCTCTTGTAGACTCCTGAGAGAAACTTAGAATCAAAGATTTGTGATATGAAGGGAAGGAAGAGAGACATGTTTTATGAAAAACTAAAATTTCAGATTTTATGTTTTTCATGAGCATGTAGAATTGCATGAGGAAGTACTTGATTGTGCATGATGTTGTGGTCATATGTCAAGCCCCTTAGCATGCCTGTGATGTGTCCTTGTGAGGCCTGCGTGCCGCTTTTCTTTTTGCTTTTAACTAAGAAGAAGATTAGGGTGGCGCATCTACTTGGAGCAAGGTGCATGCTTGCTTGGTTGCGCATCCTTGCTTGATGGCGCAACAAGCTTCAAAGGTGGCACATCCTTGCATAGGGGCGCAAGTTAGGGATTGGCCGAGCCTTGTGCTTGTGTGCTATTCCTCTTGTGGCTTGCTGGATGGTGCACCTTCCTTGAAAGAAGACCATGGCATTGGCCGAACCTTGTGGGTGTACCCCTAGGGTTTGAGAGCTAAACCATGAGAGAAGGACCTTGGAGCCAACTTTGAAGATAGAGCTAGAGGTCGGCTAGGCTAGGTCTCGTCTTGGGGCTTGAATCCTAGGTCAAGAGTTGGAACCCCTTTTTGGCGTGGATTGGTTCAATGTCTTGAATGGGCTATGATCACATCATCCTTTTATTGCTTTCTTTACAAAGGCTAAAGCATGCCTGCGATGTTTTATTGTTATGTTATCACTATAGGATTGCATGCCTGTAATGATAGACATAAGATAAAACTGAGATGATGAGACCTTAAACAAAAACCCTCAATTAAAATATCAAGTCTAGTAGCCTTCTTACGCGTAGCCCTCACTAAGCTATCGATCAGTGGAGTTGTGAATTGTTTCCCACCCTCGTGGGACACACCCACTTATCTTTAGAAAGTGCGTGGTGGCAATGGTTTCCCCAGTCCAGTTTTAACCTGGGCGTGCCTTCGCAAGGAAACTCGTTGGCCCTGGGCATAACGGTTAGGGATGGACTTGACTAGAAGTTCACATGTGCTGGGCACATGGTGAAAGTCTAGAGGCATCGTTGAGAGGTAAGGTTTTCATGTTGTATCCAGCCCTCGCTGGACATGAAATGCCTGGACTGTCTCAATAAGGGGAATTGCTTGGAGCAATCGGCCGGCGCGCCCACCTTAGGAAACATGGGTCACTTTGTGCATCTCATCCCACCCACGTGGGATGCGAAGCCCTGTGTGGAATGAGGATCTCATCTCACTAGGAAATCTTGGATTTCTCGATTGACTTTGTGGGTTGTCAATTCGATTAAAAATAGTGGGAGCCATGGTCATTTAAAACAAGTCCAGTTTAAATGACTCGAAGTAGTACTAATCTGCTGTTTCTTTGTTGTTGTAGAACAATGGCTATGAACAATAGCAGTTGATCACTGCGATCTACCCTGGAAAGGGATAAGTTGGTTGGATCCAACTTAAAGGATTGGTATATGAACTTGAGAATTGTGCTCAAGCTTAAGAGGAAGCTATATGTCCTTGAGAAGCCAATTCCTGAGCCACTTCCATGCTTGGCCTCAGCGGCTAAGAGGGATGCTTATGATAAGCATCAGTTTGATACTTTGGAGGTTGCTAACCAATATGTCACCTGAATTTAGAGGGTGATATAAACTGAAGAGTGCCTTTGAGATTATCTAAGGCAGCTCTTCGATGAATTGGTTGAGCTCAACCCTCATAAAGTTGATATTCAGTGTGTGAGCCGAAAGGCTTGACCAAGGAACTGGAATTAAAGATGGATATGATCAGGAATAATAGGTGCTATTCATATGGAGGGCCACCTCACATGTTGAAGGACATGTTGCAACTTTAGAATGAGGAGAAGAAAGGCAAGGCCTTGTCTTCATGCTCAGGTATTTATGTTACCGAAGTCAACCTCTCTACTCCTATGACATGGGTATTGGATACCGCATGTGAAGCTCATATTTGTACAAATATGCAAAGGCTCAGAAAGGGTAGATCAGTAAGGCCTAGAGAGATTGACCTACGGATAGGTAACAGTGCACGAGTTGCTGCTGTTACTGTAGGAGTTTCTCTCCCTGCCTTTAGGACTTCAGTTAAAGCTAGACAATTGCTATTATGTACCTTCCCTTACCAAAACATTGTATCCACTCCTTGCTTGGCAAAGAAAGGATTTAGGTTTGAAATAAAAGAGAACTTATGTTCTTTTGCAAACATGTTTTATGGGAAGGGTACTTTGTGCAATGGTCCGCATGTCTTGGACATGGTTAGCTCTATTTGTAACATAAAAGGATCAAACTAAGTGGTTCAGTTGGTGCTTTCCTATGGCATTGTCGATTAGTCCATATGAACAAGAATCGCATCCGATAACTCCATGCAAATGGGTTGTTAGATTCGAGTTCCTTGGAGGAACTTGATACATGTGAGACTTGTTTATTAGGGAAAATGACAAAGACGCCCTTCACCAAGATTGGTGAGAGGGCAGGAGGTTTATTAGATCTCATACATACTGATGTGTGTGGGCCTTTCAATAAACAAGCCAGAGGAGGGTACAGCTACTTCATCACGTTTACTAATGACTTCAGTAGATATGGTTATGTCTATCTGATGAGACATAAGTCTGAATTCTTCAAGAAATTTAAGGAGTTTAGACATGAAGTAGAGAACCAACTTGGTAGATCCATTAAGGCTCTTCGATCAGATCGTGGTGGAGAGTACCTGAGCGATGAGTTCTTTAACTATCTGAGAGAGTGTGGGGTCATATCCCAACTCACTCCTCCTGGAACACCTCAATGGAATGGTGTGTCTGAAAGGAGAAATCGAACTTTGTTGGACATGGTCCGATCTATGATGAGTCATGCAACTCTACCTCCCTCATTCTGGGGACATGCACTTGAGATAGCTTCTCTAATACTGAATAATGTTCCATCTAAGAGTATCTCAAAGATTCCATACGAGGTATGGAGTGGGAGACGCCCTAATCTCACTTTTATCAGGATCTGGGGATGTAAGGCTTATGTCAAACGTCAGGATTCTAGCAAGCTAGAGCCTAGATCTGATAAGTGTATGTTTGTGGGGTACCCTAAGGAGACTAAGGGATTACTACTTCTATGATCCAACCGAGAACAAAGTTTTTGTTGCTCGGGGTGCTGTCTTTCTAGAGAAAGAATTTCTCATGAAAGAAGTTAGTGGGAGGAAGTTTGACTTGGATGAGGTCCAAGTGCAACCACAAGACACACAGATGGAACCTGAGCCACCTGCACCGGTTGCTAGGCAACCTGAGGCTCAGACACAGGCCCTATGTAGGTCTGGGAGGATTCGTCGTGCACCTGAGAGGTATGGGTCGCTGCCGACCCAACACGATGGGATCTTCATCATTAAGGATGAACCCAGAACCTATGATGAGGCGGTCAGTGGACCGGACTCCGAGAGATGGCTTGATGCCATGCGATCCGAGATGGATTCCATGTCGGCTAACCAAGTCTAGGATTTGGTTGAGCTGCCTGATGGGGTAAAACCCATAGGGTGTGAATGGATCTTCAAAAGGAAGACAGACATGGATGGCAAAATAGTTACCTATAAGGGTAGACTAGTGGCTAAAGGATTTAAACAAGTCCATGGGGTGGACTATGATGAAACCTTCTCGCCAGTTGCCATGATTAAATCCATTCGGATTCTGCTTGCTATAGTTGCATATCATGACTATGAGATATGGCAAATGGATGTGAAGATAGCGTTCCTTAACAGGAAGCTGACTGAGGATGTGTATATGTCACAACCTGATGGCTTCATCCATCCTGTAGAGGCTAATAAGGTCTGCAAGCTAAAGAGGTCCATTTATGGATTAAAGCAAGCATCTCGAAGTTGGAATCTTCGATTTGATGAGGCCGTGAGAGATTATAGCTTTATCAAAAGCGAAGATGACGCCTGTGTATACAAAAATTCAGTGGGAGCTTGGTGATTTTTCTGGTCTTGTATGTTGATGACATACTGCTCATCGAAAATGACATCCCTAGTCTTCAAGCTGTGAAGACATGGTTAGAGAAGTGTTTGAAGATGAAGGACTTAGGGGAGGCCGCCTACATTCTAGGCATGAGGATCTACCGGGATAGATCCAAGAGGCTCTAGGCCCTTAGTCATAGTACCCACATTGATAAGGTCCTGGAGAGGTTCAACTTGGAGCAATCCAAGAAAGGATACCTTCCAGTGAGAGATGGCCTTACTCTCTCAAAGAGCCAGTGTCCTACAACACAGGCTGAGAGGGATAACATGAGTCGAATTCTCTATGCTTCGGCAGTGGGATCAATCATGTATGCAATGTTATGTACTAGACCAGATGTGGCTTATGCTGTAAGCATAACCAGCCGATACCAATCCAATACAAGTCTACAGCACTAGGTGGCTATAAAGAATATCCTTGAGTATCCTGAAAGGGACTAAGGATTTATTCTATAAAGTCTACGGGGGACAGGAAGAACTCAGTGTGCAGGGCTTCATTAATGAGTCGTTCCAGTCTGATCCTGACGACCTCAGATCGCAGACCAGCTATTTGTTTAAAATGGTTGGAGGTGCTGTATGCTGGAAGTGTTGGGGTATGCCCTTAAGGCTAATATTTGAGGCCTTGGGATTCTTTCCGTATCATGTATAAACTCTTATGTTTATAAAGGCAATGGTTGTTATTCAGTTTGTTACATTGTCTGCTGCAATAAGTGTACTTCTGAATAATGTCTCAATGCTGTTCAGCTAGGCTGACATGCTGTAATGTCCTTAGTCGAGATATCTTGGTGAATATGAGACAGCCTTGATATGATTGAGACTAATATGTGTTCTAATCTTATAGGATGCTTCGAGCATGGAATAAGATGTAGACTCATGGGTACATTGGATGTACTGGACAGACCCTACTAGGATATTCGATTGCTTGTCACAATGTGAATAATCCTTGTTTGCAACAAGTGGCACATGTCCTCTGACTTGAGATCACTTGTGTTTCTAAATGATGATTGTCATTGTTTTGAGGTAGTTCAATATCATTTGAAACATAATGGTTATAGATTATCTTGGATAATGATCATGAGTCAGGTTAGGACACTAGTGATAGATATAGGATTGCCGTCTCCTTGTTTAAGGAGTGTGATGTTCTAAAGGGCCCCCCCCCCCGAATGAGGTGATTGAGAAAGTGTATGGCCATACCTAGGTGACTATGTTCATCTGATCTAATCATGCTCATCATATTGGAGCTACAGGCTTGACACGCTTGTCCAATAAGAATATCCAGTGGCAAAGGAAACATGTATGCCTAGTGAAGTGGATTCACACGTGTGCTGTGGTTTGGGTGTAGTCTTGGAAGACTCTTTCCTTTATATCGGGAGACAGTGATGTGTTGCTAGATACCCCTCACTGATTGTGATAACGTAAGTTATCGTTACCGACATTTAAAGGAAACCCTTAGGGTCGCACAATTTGATGATATGGCTTACTTAAGTCAGATCGTGTGGACTGAATTGTTTGGGTTCAGTTTAAAAGGAGTTTAAACTCTGATTGTAAGTGAGATCTGGTCTGATCATGTTTGATTGATTAGGGCTTGAGATCGGTAAGCTTCGATCGAGAGTATTGATGCTGGATCGGTGAGATCAAGAGCATCGAGAGATGTACAGTTAGATCTTGAACCTTCATGGTTCATATGAGATTTAGACCATGGCTTGGCTTGGTTCAATTTGGTCTTTGAACCAATTGCAATTGGACCGAACACAATTGAACCGGTTCACATATGTGAACGCATGGTTCAATTGAATTGGCGTTTTGGATGGGTTCACATGACATAAGCGCATGGCTTCATGACTTTCCAATTTTGGAAGTCTTGTAATGCCTAACGCCTAAATGCCAAATTGCCTAAACGCCTCTTGTCTTCGAAGCTCTCTTGTGCATGGTGTATCACCGAGACGAAGAGGAGAGCTTTCGGCAAAGAGAGGATCATCTCATCTCCTCCATACGAAAGGATAACTTGGCATTTTTGCTAGCACAAGAATTGCGCAAGGAGGAAGCCATCATCACCTTTGTGTGCGTCTTCTTTGGAGGAGAGCCAATTCGCCCTCTTGCTTCCAAATCACCATCCACTCATGGCCATGGTGAGATCTTCTCTTGATCTATGAAATGAATCAAAGTTGATTATATAGACATACTACATGCGATCCTATGGAAACCCTAATTCCGCCCATGCAAGTTTTGAAATTGCGCATGCTTAGGGTTTCAACCCCTTTCGCTCCCCCTTGAAGGGGACTTTCAATTGGTATCAAAGCATGGGTTTTCGGTATGAATCTATATGATTGCTTTGATCTGATTGTGATCCATATATGATGCCATGTTTACATGCACTTACTTGATGCTATGTTTACATACTTTGTTTGCGCTTGTATCATTGCTACAAGTTGTTTGCGCTTATGCATAGATCTAAGGGTTATCAACATGCGAAGATTAACATGCTAGATATTACATGTATCTTGTTTTTCTTAAGTTGCGCATGTTCTTTGTTTGCGCTTGTTGAAGATGTTTTTACCAAAACTATCATCTTGCGCGCCCCCTCACATAGATCTATAGGCGCCTACTATAAACCCTTAGACGGGTTGATAGGGTTGAAGTCATCCTCTAGGTAAGATCCAAATAGTCTGATCAGACCATCTGACAGCCTAGATGGGTCGACCAGATGGCACCTATGCGCAAGCATGAGGTGGCTATAGGTCGACTGCAGATAGGCGTGTAGCGAGGTCTGGTTGAGACAACCAGTGAATGCACTTGAGTTAGGCCCGGGGTCACACCCGCTTGCCAGAACTCATGATGGTTGTTCAGCCCTTGTCGCATGCATGGTTGACCATTAGGTCAACTCAAGTCAGTTAGGACTTGGTGCATGCAAGGGCAGTGGATCTGACTAGAGATGATGAGTGGATCCCTATTAATGGACCGTTGTAAGGTAGTAGGGCTCATAAGACAAATAAAATTGATTCCAATGGGATTTTGAAAATTCTATTTTGTTGATGGATCACATGTTGATTGGATGCCATGATGCTTGTCTATTTCATCTTATGTGGGCTGCCTGTTTTAATGTGTGCTGTGCTGGGGCCTGCGTGCCTGGATTAAAAAATTGTAAATTATTATTATTGTGATCTGCACATCACATTTTAATTAATTTATGAAATGTAATTGACCTGCGTGTCAATCTTGTCTAGATAGATTACATTGTAATTCAATCAGACAAGAGCACTGAGCACACTTGGCAGAGGCGCATGTAGCAGTGGCTTGACCAGGTGGGAGGACTAGGGTTTGACCCTATGACAGGTGCCTTTACTTGGTGGGCGCACCTGTGCTGCACTGGACGCTATGGCCCTGGGCTGGGCCAGATGAGAGGCAAAAGACCCAAGAAGAGCTCAAGTGAAGGCTTAAGTTAACTTAAGGTCTTACCTAGGCTTAATGGGCGTTTACCACATAAGATCATCATGCTTTCTTTTTATTGTTTGAATAATTAGACTTGCATGATTTATTTATCTTCTGCTATCACCATAGGTTTTGCATGATAGTTAAGAAGATAAAAGACCGTTAAAATCCAACGCTAAAATATCAAGCTCGATAGCCTTCTGACGCGAAACCTCACTGTTCTGACTATCGTTGGAGCCGTGTTGTACCCACTCAGTGGGCACGTCCATCTATCTTTAGACGGTGTGTGATTTCACCTGCGTGTTACAGAGAAGGGATTTATCGCTTCTCGTTGCTCAGCATAGCACGTGGTGGTCCAGGGAGTAGGTCGGGTCAGCTTGACCATGTAGGCTACATATGTGGCGCATATGGTAGCTATATGGAGGCAGCCATCTGTGGGATCAGAGACTGTGTTGTACCAACTCAGTTGGCACAGTCTGCTGGATTGCCCAGATGAAGGGGAATCGCACGGGTTGGCGATTGGTAGGGACTGCCTACCAGAAATTAGTGCTTGTACTCTCTGTGCATCTTATCTCGCCTGAGCGGGACGCGGAGACCAAGTATGAAATCTGGATCCCATCTCACTAAAAGAGTTTTACTCTTTCGGGCTGTTTTGCTGGATTTTTCAGCTAGATAAAATAGTGAGAAAAGAATCTTTCTTAAGTCCTGGATTGATTCTAAACATTGATACTGACCTTGCTGTTCTTGCATTGTTGTAGATTCCTGCAGCAACGAACACCATGAGCTTCAATGTGCGATCCCTACTGGAAAGGGAGAAGTTTGCTGGGCCAAACTTCTCAGACTGGTACGGACACCTTAAGATTGTTCTTAAGGCTGAGAGGAAACTGTACGTCCTCGAGACGGCTATACCGCCTCAACCCGCTCCGAACGCCGCAAGGGCGGTTCGGGATGCCTATGAAAAGCATGTCAATGATAGCATTGATGTCGCTTGCCTGATGCTAGCGTCTATGACTCCAAAGCTGTAGCGTCAGCATGAGGATCTATCTGCTATAGAAATTATAGCAAACCTCAAGATGCTGTATGCTGCACAGGCGAGGACTGAACGCTATAATTTGACCAAGCTTTTCTTTCAGAGCAAACTGGCTGAAGGGAGTCCAGTGGGAGCTCATGTGCTCAAGATGATTGGGCACAAAGAGGCTCTAGAGAAACTGGGGCATACCATCAATCAGGAGCTTGCTGTAGACATTATTCTGCAGTCTCTCCCGGCCTCTTTCGATCCGTTCATTATTAATTTTAATATGAACAAGATCGACTGTACACCGGCAGAGTTGCTGAATATGCTCTTGACTACAGAGGAAACTCTAAAGGGAAAGCCTTCAACCTCTGTCTTGATGTTTCCTTCTAGGAACAAGAAGAAGGGGAAGAAGGGCAAAGCCCCTGTCAAGAATTACAACAAGGCTCTGAAACAAAAGGTGAAGCGGTCGAAGGACAACAGATGTTTCCACTGTGGCCAGCTGGGTCACTGGAAAAAGGACTGCAAAGCGCTCCAAGGAGACAAGAAGGGAAGCATCGCTTCTGGCTCAGGTATTTTCGTGACTAAGTCATGATATCCTCTTCTTCTATTTCATGGGTGTTGGACACTGCATGTGGAGTTCACATTTGTTCAAATGTACAGGAACTCAAGAGAAGAAGATAGGTGGGACAGCATGAGGTGGACCTACGAGTTGGAAACGGGGCACGGGTTGCTGCTGTTGCTGTAGGAACTTATTACATCTCATTACCATCTGGAATTGTATTAGAACTGAACAATTGTTATTTTGTACCTAGCATTACCAAGAATATTATCTCAATTCCTGCTCTTGTCAGGAAAGGGTTTTCCTTTGAATGCAAGACTTCAAAGTGTTATCTTTCTCTTGATAATATTGTTTATGCTACTGGGTCAATTAACAATGGGTTATTCATGTTGGACATGGAATGTTCTATACAAAATATTGATAATAAGAAAGCCAAGTATGCTGATGACAGCACCTTGCTATAGCATAGTCGTTTAGGCCATGTTAACAAGAAGCGCATTAAGCGGTTGCATGACCATGGACTACTGGGATCATTCTCCTATGAGGAGATTGATACATGCAAAGCTTGTTTAATGGGTAAAATGACGAAGTCTCCTTTTCTTCACAAAGGTCAAAGGGCTTCAGGTTTACTTGACCTTATACATAGTGATGTGTGTGGGCCATTTAGTAAACATGCCAGAGGTGGCTATTCATACTTCATTACCTTTACTGATGATTTCAGTAGATATGTGTATGTCTATCTAATGAGACATAAAAGTGAATCTTTTGACAAGTTCAAAGAGTTCAAGAATGAAGTACAGAATCAGCTAGGCCGAAATATCAAAGCACTTCGTTCAGATCGAGGTGGTGAATACCTAAGTCGAGAGTTTACTGACTATCTGAAGGAGTGTGGGATCATCTCACAGCTCACTCCGCCAGGAACACCGCAGTGGAATGGTGTGTCCGAGAGGAGGAACAGAACCTTACTTGACATGGTTCGGTCAATGATGAGTCAGGCTACTCTACCTTACTCCTTTTGGGGATTTGCACTGGAAACAGCTGCAAAGGTACTAAACCGAGTGCCATCCAAGGCAGTTTCTAAGACTCCATATGAGTTATGGTATGGGAAACAGCCGAGCTTGACATTTATTAAGATCTGGGGTTGCGAGGCTTATGTCAAAAAGCTCGCCTCTGGGAAACTGGAGAGCAGATCTGAGAAATGCATCTTTGTCGGTTACCCTAAGGAAACTAAGGGTTATTATTTCTACGATCCCAAAGAGAACAAGGTATTTGTTGCTCGGACGGCAATTTTTCTTGAGAAGGAATTTCTTCTGCAAGAAGCCAGTGGGAGAGAAATAAAGCTGGATGAGAATCCAGAGGAAGGACAAAGTAGTCAAGCACAATTGGATGAGCCTGAGCCAGTAGAACAGGTTACTGAACAACCTGAGGCTCAGATATCACGGGAACCGCGAAGATCGGGAAGGATCCGTCGACAGCCTGAGCGCTATGACGGAGTCTACATCATTGATCATGATGAACCCCTTACTTATGCGGATGCGGTCAGTGGACAGGAATCAGCTAGATGGCTTGAAGCTATGCGAGCCGAGATGGACTCCATGTCAGATAACCAAGTCTGGGATTTGGTTGATCCGCCTCCGGGAGTAATCCCTATAGGCTGTAAATGGATCTTCAAGAAGAAGATTGACATGGATGGTAACGTGGTTACCTATAAAGGCAGGCTAGTTGTGAAAGGTTTCAAACAAATCTACGGGATAGATTATGATGAAACTTTCTCTCCTGTAGCCATGTTCAAGTCTATTCGGATTATTCTCGCGACAGCGGCATATTATGATTATGAGATCTGGCAGATGGATGTGAAGACCGCTTTCCTTAATGGAAAACTGGATGAGGATGTGTATATGACACAACCTGAAGGTTTCACTGTTCCATCAGATCGTCATAAAATATGCAAGTTAAAGAAGTCCATTTATGGACTTAAACAAGCATCAAGAAGCTGGAATATTCGTTTTGATGAATCAATCTGTGAATTTGGTTTCATCAAGAATGAAGATGACCCGTGTGTATATAAGAGGTTTAGTGGGAGCGTGATTACTTTCCTAGTCCTCTACGTCGATGATATCTTAATCATTGGAAATGATATTCCTGAACTGCATGCTGTTAAAGCATGGTTAAGAAAATGTTTCCAGATGAAAGATCTAGGAGAAGCAGCCTATGTATTAGGTGTGAAGATCTACAGGGATAGATCTAAGAGGCTTCTCGGGCTGTGCCAGAGTACCTACATCGATAAAGTCCTGGAGAGATTTCATTTAGAGAATTCTAAAAGAGGATATCTTCCAGTCAGACATGGTCTGAATCTTTCAAAGAGTCAGTGTCCACAAACACAGACTGAGAAAGATGAAATGGACAATATGCCTTATGCTTCGGCTATTGGATCCATTATGTATGCGATGTTGTGTACTCGCCCAGACGTCGCTTACGGGTTAAGCGTGACCAGTCGATTCCAAAGTAATCCAGGTCTGGCGCACTGGATTGCAGTCAAGAACATTTTAAAATATCTTCGGAGGACCAAAGATATGTTCTTGATATATGGAGGTCAGGAAGAACTCAGTATTGATGGATATACTGACGCTTCATTCCAGTCTGACCAGGATGATTTCCGATCTCAATCAGGCTATGTTTTTAGCTTGAATGGAGGAGCAGTGGTGTGGAAAAGTTTCAAACAGTCTATCGTTGCTGATTCCACAACAGAAGCCGAGTATGTTGCAGCCTCGGAAGCATCCAAGGAGGCAGTGTGGATTCGTAAGTTCATTCAGGAACTTGGTGTTGTTCCTTCGAGTGCAGATCCTTTGGTTATCTTCTGTGATAACACTGGAGCAATCGCACAGGCAAAGGAACCACGGTCGCACCAGAAGTCCAAGCACATACAGAGAAGGTTTCACTTGATCCGGGAGATCATTGATCGTGGTGAGATCAAAATCTGCAAGGTTCACAAAGATGACAATCTGGCAGACCCGCTTACCAAGCCTCTGGCGCAGCAGAAGCATGAGAAGCACTGTAATAATATGAGTTTGAGATTTCTCAACCATTAGATTAAGTGCAAGTGGGAGATTGTTGGGGTATGCCCTTAAGGCTAATGTTTGAGGCCTTGGGATTCTTTTCGTATCATGTATAAACTCTTATGTTTATAAAGGCAATGGTTGTTATTCAGTTTGTTACATTGTCTGCTGCAATAAGTGTGCTTCTGAATAATGTCTCAAAGCTGTTCAGCTAGGCTGACATGCTGTAATGTCCTTAGTCGAGATATCTTGGTGAATATGAGACAGCCTTGATATGATTGAGACTAATATGTGTTCTAATCTTATAGGATGCTTCGAGCATGGAATAAGATGTAGACTCATGGGTACATTGGATGTACTGGACAGACCCTACTAGGATATTCGATTGCTTGTCACAATGTGAATAATCCTTGTTTGCAACAAGTGGCACATGTCCTCTGACTTGAGATCACTTGTGTTTCTAAATGATGATTGTCATTGTTTTGAGGTAGTTCAATATCATTTGAAACATAATGGTTATAGACTATCTTGGATAATGATCATGAGTCAGGTTAGGACACTAGTGATAGATATAGGATTGCCGTCTCCTTGTTTAAGGAGTGTGATGTTCTAAAGGGGCCCCCCCCGAATGAGGTGATTGAGAAAGTGTATGGCCATACCCAGGTGACTATGTTCATCTGATCTAATCATGCTCATCATATTGGAGCTACAGGCTTGACACGCTTGTCCAATAAGAATATCCAGTGGCAAAGGAAACATGTATGCCTAGTGAAGTGGATTCACACGTGTGCTATGGTTTGGGTGTAGTCTTGGAAGACTCTTTCCTTTATATCGGGAGACAGTGATGTGTTGCTAGATACCCCTCACTGATTGTGATAACGTAAGTTATCGTTACCGACATTTAAAGGAAACCCTTAGGGTCGCACAATTTGATGATATGGCTTACTTAAGTCAGATCGTGTGGACTGAATTGTTTGGGTTCAGTTTAAAAGGAGTTTAAACTCTGATTGTAAGTGAGATCTGGTCTGATCATGTTTGATTGATTAGGGCTTGAGATCAGTAAGCTTCGATCGAGAGTATTGATGCTGGATCGGTGAGATCAAGAGCATCGAGAGATGTACGGTTAGATCTTGAACCTTCATGGTTCATATGAGATTTAGACCATGGCTTGGCTTGGTTCAATTTGGTCTTTGAACCAATTGCAATTGGACCGAACACAATTGAACCGGTTCACATATGTGAACGCATGGTTCAATTGAATTGGCGTTTTGGATGGGTTCACATGACATAAGCGCATGGCTTCATGACTTTCCAATTTTGGAAGTCTTGTAACGCCTAACGCCTAAACGCCAAATTGCCTAAACGCCTCTTGTCTTCAAAGCTCTCTTGTGCGTGGTGTATCATCGAGACGAAGAGGAGAGCTTTCGGCAAAGAGAGGATCATCTCATCTCCTCCATACGAAAGGATAACTTGGCATTTTTGCTAGCACAAGAATTGCGCAAGGAGGAAGCCATCATCACCTTTGTGTGCGTCTTCTTTGGAGGAGAGCCAATTCGCCCTCTTGCTTCCAAATCGCCATCCACTCATGGCCATGGTGAGATCTTCTCTTGATCTATGAAATGAATCAAAGTTGATTATATAGACATACTACATGCGTGTTGGGGTATGCCCTTAAGGCTAATGTTTGAGGCCTTGGGATTGTATCAGTATCATGTATAAACTCTTATGTTTATAAAGGCATGGTTGTTATTCAGTTTGTTACATTGTCTGCTGCAATAATTGTACTTCTGAATAATGTCTCAAAGCTGTTCAGCTGGGCTGACATGCTATAAAGTCCTTAGTCGATATATCTTGGTGAACATGAGACAGCCTTGATATGATTGAGACTAATATGTGTTCTAATCTTATAGGATGCTTCGAGCATGGAATAAGATGTAGACTCATGGGTACATTGGATGTACTGGACAGACCCTACTAGGATATTCAATTGCTTGTCACAATGTGAATAATCCTTGAATGCGACAAGTGGCACATTTCCTCTGACTTGAGATCACTTGTGTTTCTAAATGATGATTGTCATTGTTTTGAGGTAGTTCAATATCATTTGAAACATAATGATTTTAGACTATCTTGGATGGTGAGCTTGAATCAGGTTAGGGCACTAGTGATAGACAAAGGATTGCCGTCTCCTTGTTTAAGGAGTGTGATGTTCTAAAGGGGCCCCCTGGATGAGGTGATTGAGAAAAGAGTATGGCCATACCCAGGTGACTATGTTCATCTGATCTAATCATGCTCATCATATTGGAGTTACAAGCTTGACACGCTTGTCCAATAAGAACATCCAGTGGCAAAGGAAACATGCATGCCTTGTGAGTTGGATTCACACTTGTGCTGTGGTTTGGGTGTAGTCTTGGAAGACTCTTTTCTTTATATCGGGAGACAGTGATGTGTTGCTAGATACCCCTCACTGATCGTGATAACGTGAGTTATCGTTACCGACATTTAAAGGAAACCCTCAGGGTCGCACAATTTGATGATATGGCTTACTTAAGTCAGATCGTGTGGACTGAATTATTTAGGTTCAGTTTAAAGGGATTTAATCTCTGATTGTAAGTGAGATCTGGTCTGATCATGTTTGATTGATTAGGGCTTGAGATCGGTAAGCTTCGATCGAGAGATTGGATGCTAGATCAGTGAGATCAGCAGCATCAAGAGATCGACGGTCAGATCAAGAGCCTTAGGGTTTAATGTGATCTGGACTAATGGCTTGGGTCGATTGGTCTATGAACCAGACCAAATTGAACCAGCTCATTGAGTGAGCGTGTGGTTCAAATTGAGAGGAGTTTGCGCATGGGGTAAACCCATGATCGCATGTGAGTGAGTGGCTTTCTATTTTTAGAAAGCATGATCACATACGTGACCATTACTCACGTTCACGCCTAAGGCGTTCTACTCTCTCGCCTCTCCTCCTCTCTCGTCGCCAACTTGGGCATTCGGCACTTGCACTCTCGTGTGGAGAAGTGTAGACGAAAAGGAGGAAGTGTTCGGCCAAGCAAGGTGATCTCCCCTTCCATTCGACAACGACTTCTTGGAACCTTGCTAGCACAAGGAGCACCAAGAGAAGAGTAGGCGACACCAATTGTGTGCGTCACCTTTGGAGAAGGAGCACTTGCGCCTTTCCTTCCAAGACACCATCTAAGCGATGGCAATGGTGAGAATCCCTTTCTCATGCAAGTTGAACATATTGCATGCATAGATCCTTGAAACCCCTTCCGCTGCGTCAAAATTTTCATATGCGCCTCCTATAGGGTTTCGCCCCCCTTGTTCTAGGGGACTTTCAATTGGTATCAGAGCAGTTATTGCATGCTAATATGTTTGCTTTCTATGTGATCCTATGCAATGATCTATATGTTACATGCGCTAGTTGAGATAGGCGAATTTTACATGCTTGTTAGAGATGTTTTTATTTCTCCTAGGCGCATGTTTTCTTGTTGGCGCATATGTATGTTTTCTCAAAACTTCTTATGACATGCGCGACTCATTATAGATCTAAGGCCCTGCATTAAACCCTTAGACGGGTTATTAGGGTTGAAGTCATCCCCTAGGTTAGATCCAGACAGTCTGATCAGACCATCTGACAGCCTTGATGGGTTGACCAGATAGCACCTGTGCGCAAGCATCTGGTGGCTATAGGTCGACTGCAGACAGGCGTGTAGCGATGTCTGATTGAGACGACTAGCGAACACACATGAGTTAGGCCCGGGGTCACACCCGCTTGCCAGATCTCATGAGGGTTGTTCGGCCCTGGCGCATGCATGGTTGACCTTTTGGTCGACTCAAGTCAGTTAGGACTTGGTGCATGCAAGGGCAGTGGATCTGACTAGGTTGGATGAGTGGATCCCTAGTAATGGACCGTTGTAAGGTTGTAAGGCAAATAAGGAAATTAAAATTGATGCCTATGGGGTTTTCAAAATTTAATTTTTATGACTGGATCACATGTTGCTTGATGCCTATGTTTGTTTATTTAATTCTTATGTGGGCTGCCCATGTTAAATGTGTGCTGTGCTGGGGCCTGTGTGCCTGGAATTTAAAGTTGTAAATTAATTATTGTGATCTGCGTATCACATTGTATTTAATTTATAAAATGTAATTGACCTGCGTGTCAATCTTGTCTAGATAGATTAATTTGTAAATTAATCAGACAAGAGCACAGAGCACACTTGGCAGAGGCGCATGCAGCAGTGGCTTGACCAGGTGGGAGGTCCAGGGTTCGACTCTGGGACCAGGCGCATTTTCCTTGGTAGGCGCACTTGAGCTGTAGATGGCGCTTGGGCCCTGGTTTGGGCCAGATGACCAGCAAAAGACCCATGAAGAAAAGCAAGTGAAGACTTAAGTTAATTAAGGTCTTACTTAGGCTATGGGCTTTTACCACATAAGATCCATGCTTTCTTTTATTGTTTAAATAAGTAGAACAGCATGATTTATTTATCTTCTGCTATCACCATAGGAATTGCATGATAGTGAAGAAGATAAAAGACCGTTAAAATCCAACGCTAAAATATCAAGCTCGTATGCCTTCTGACGCGAAACCTCACTGTTCTGATTATCGTTGGAGTCGTGTTGTACCCACTCAGTGGGCACGTCCATCTATCTTCAGACGGTGCGGGATTACACCTGCGTGTTACAGAGAAGGGATTTATCGCTTCTCGTTGCTCAGCATAGCACGTGGTGGTCCAGGGAGTAGGTCGGGTCAGCTTGACCATGTAGGCTACATATGTGGCGCATATGGTAGCGCATGGAGGCAGCCATCTGTGGGGTCAGAGACTGTGTTGTACCAACTCAGTTGGCACAGTCTGCTGGATTGCCCAGATGAAGGGGAATCGCACGGGTTGGCGATTGGCTGGGACAGCCTACCAGAAATTAGTGCTTGTACTCTCTGTGCATCTTATCTCGCCTGAGCGGGACGCGGAGACCAAGTATGAAATTTGGATCCCATCTCACTAAAAGAGTTCTACTCTTTCGGGCTGTTTTGCTGGATTTTTCAGCCAGATAAAATAGTAAGAAAAAGAATCATTCTTAAGTCCTGAATTGATTCTTTACATTGATACTGACCTTGCTGTTCTTGCATTGTTGTAGATACCTGCAGCAACGAACACCATGAGCTTCAATGTGCGATCCCTACTGGAAAGAGAGAAGTTTGCTGGGCCAAACTTCTCAGACTGGTTCGGACACCTTAAGATTGTTCTTAAGGCAGAGAGGAAACTGTATGTCCTCGAGACGGCGATACCGCCTCAGCCCGCTCCGAACGCCGCAAGGGCGGTTCGGGAAGCTTATGAAAAGCACGTCAATGATAGCATTGATGTCGCTTGCCTGATGCTAGCGTCTATGACGCCACCGCTGCAGCGTCAGCATGAGGATATGTCTGCTATAGACATGATAGCGAACCTCAAGATGCTGTATGCTGCACAGGCGAGGACAGGACGCTATAATCTGACAAAGCTGTTCTTTCAGAGCAAACTGGCTGAAGGGAGCCCAGTGGGAGCTCACGTGCTCAAGATGATTGGGCACAAAGAGGCTCTAGAGAAACTGGGGCATACCATCAACCAGGAGCTTGCTGTAGACATTATTCTGCAGTCTCTCCCGCCCTCTTTCGATGCGTTCATTATTAACTTTAATATGAACAAAATCGATTGTACTCCGGCAGAGCTGCTGAATATGCTCTTGACTACTGAGGAAACTCTGAAGGGAAAGCCTTCAACCTCTGTCTTAATTGTTCCTTCAAGGAACAACAAGAAGAAGGGGAAGAAGGGCAAGACCCCTGTCAAGAGTTACAGCAAGGCACTGAAGCAAAAAGTTAAGCGGTCAAAGGAATACAGATGTTTCCACTGTGGCCAGCTAGGTCACTGGAAAAAGGACTGTAAAGCGCTCCAAGGAGATAAGAGGGGAAGCATCGCTTCTGGCTCAGGTATATACGTGACGGAAGTCATGGTTTCATCTTCTTCTATATCATGGGTGTTGGACACTGCATGTGGAGTTCACATTTGTTCAAATGTACAGGAACTCAAGAGAAGAAGACAGGTGGGACAGCATGAGGTGGTCCTACGAGTTGGAAACGGGGCACGGGTTGCTGCTGTTGCTGTAGGAGACTATTTCATCTCTTTGCCATCTAGGCTTGTATTAGAACTGAACAATTGTTACTTTGTTCCCAGCATTACTAAGAATATTATCTCCATTCCTGCTCTTGTCAGGAAGGGATTTTCCTTTGAATGCAATATTTCAAAGTGTGTTTTATCTTTTGATAATATTGTTTATGCTACTGGTTCAATTAACAATGGGTTATTCATGTTGGACATGGAATGTTCTATACAAAATAATGATATTAAGAAAGCCAAGTATGCTGATGACAGCACCTTGCTATGGCATAGTCGTTTAGGCCATATTAACAAGAAACGCATTAAGCGGTTGCATGATCATGGACTGCTGGGATCATTCTCCTATGAGGAGATTGATACATGCAAGGCTTGTTTAATGGGTAAAATGACGAAGTCACCTTTTCCTAACAAAGGTCAAAGGGCTTCAGGTTTACTTGACCTTATACACAGTGATGTGTGTGGGCCATTTAGTAAACATGCCAGAGGTGGCTATCAGTACTTCATTACCTTTACTGATGATTTCAGTAGATATGGGTATGTCTATTTAATGAGACATAAAAGTGAATCTTTTGACAAGTTCAAAGAGTTCAAGAATGAAGTACAGAATCAGCTAGGCCGAAGTATCATGGCACTTCGTTCTGATCGAGGTGGAGAATACCTAAGTCATGCGTTTACTGACTATCTAAAGGAGTGTGGGATTATCTCACAGCTCACTCCGCCAGGAACACCGCAATGGAATGGTGTGTCCGAGAGGAGAAATAGAACGTTACTTGATATGGTTCGTTCTATGATGAGTCAGGCTACTCTTCCATATTCTTTTTGGGGTTTTGCACTGGAAACAGCTGCAAAGGTACTAAACCGAGTGCCATCCAAGGCAGTTTCTAAGACGCCATATGAGTTATGGTATGGGAAACAGCCGAGCTTGACATTTATCAGGATCTGGGGCTGCGAGGCTTATGTCAAAAAGCTCGCCTCTGGGAAACTAGAGAGCAGATCTGACAAATGTATCTTTGTCGGTTACCCTAAGGAAACTAAGGGTTATTATTTCTACGATCCCAAAGAGAACAAGGTATTTGTTGCTCGGACGGCCATATTTCTTGAGAAGGAATTTCTTCTGCAAGAAGCCAGTGGGAGAGAAATAAAGCTGGATGAGAATCCAGAGGAAGGACAAAGTAGTCAAGCACAATTGGATGAGCCTGAGCCAGTAGAACAGGTTACTGAACAACCTGAGGCTCAGATATCACGGGAACCGCGAAGATCGGGAAGGATCCGTCGACAGCCTGAGCGCTATGACGGAGTCTACATCATTGATCATGATGAACCCCTTACTTATGCGGATGCGGTCAGTGGACAGGAATCAGCTAGATGGCTTGAAGCTATGCGAGCCGAGATGGACTCCATGTCAGATAACCAAGTCTGGGATTTGGTTGATCCGCCTCCGGGAGTTATCCCTATAGGCTGTAAATGGATCTTCAAGAAGAAGATTGACATGGATGGTAACGTGGTTACCTATAAAGGCAGGCTAGTTGCGAAAGGTTTCAAACAAATCTACGGGATAGATTATGATGAAACTTTCTCACCTGTAGCTATGTTTAAGTCTATTCGGATTCTTTTCGCGATAGCCGCATATTATGATTATGAGATCTGGCAAATGGATGTGAAGACAGCTTTCCTGAATGGAAATCTGGATGAGGATGTGTATATGACACAACCAGAAGGTTTCACTAATCCATCAGATCGTCATAAGATATGCAAGTTAAAGAAGTCTATTTATGGACTTAAACAAGCATCTAGAAGCTGGAATATTCGTTTTGATGAATCAATCTCTGAGTTTGGTTTCATCAAGAACGAGGATGACCCGTGTGTATAAAAGAGGTTTAGTGGGAGCGTGATTACTTTCCTAGTCCTCTACGTCGATGATATCTTGATCATTGGAAATGACATTCCTGAAATGCATGCGGTTAAGGCATGGTTAAGGAAATGTTTCCAGAGGAAAGATCTAGGAGAAGCAGCCTATGTATTAGGTGTGAAGATCTACAGGGATAGATCTAAGAGGCTTCTCGGGCTGTGCCAGAGTACTTACATCGATAAAGTCCTGGAGAGATTTCATTTAGAGAATTCTAAAAGAGGATATCTTCCAGTCAGACATGGTCTGAATCTTTCGAAGAGTCAGTGTCCACAAACACAGACTGAGAAAGATGAAATGGATAATACGCCTT
This sequence comes from Costus lasius, assembly GCA_027563935.2. Classification (NCBI taxonomy): domain Eukaryota; kingdom Viridiplantae; phylum Streptophyta; class Magnoliopsida; order Zingiberales; family Costaceae; genus Costus; species Costus lasius. The sequence goes on from CM050448.1 coordinate 60,402,180, forward strand.
ATGCTTCGGCTATTGGGTCCATTATGTATGCGATGTTGTGTACTCGCCCAGACGTTGCTTACGGGTTAAGCGTGACCAGTCGGTTCCAAAGTAATCCAGGTATGGCGCACTGGATTGCAGTCAAGAACATTTTAAAATATCTGCGGAGGACCAAAGATATGTTCTTGATATATGGTGGTCAGGAAGAACTCAGTATTGAAGGATATACTGACGCTTCGTTCCAGTCTGACCAGGATGATTTCCGATCGCAATCAGGCTATGTTTTAGCTTGAATGGAGGAGCAGTGGTGTGGAAAAGTTTCAAACAGTCAACTGTTGCTGATTCCACAACAGAAGCCGAGTATGTTGCAGCCTCGGAAGCATCCAAGGAGGCAGTATGGATTCGTAAGTTCGTGAGAGAACTTGGTGTTGTTCCTTCGAGTGCAGATCCTTTGGTTATCTTCTATGATAACACTGGAGCAATCGCACAGGCAAAGGAACCACGGTCGCACTAGAAGTCCAAGCACATACAGAGACGGTTTCATTTGATCAGGGAGATCATAGATCGTGGCGAGATCAAAGTCTGCAAGGTACATACAGATGACAATCTGGCAGACCCGCTTACCAAGCCTCTGGCGCAGCAGAAGCATGAGAAGCACTGTAATAATATGGGTTTGAGATTTCTCAACCATTAGATTAAGTGCAAGTGGGAGATTGTTGGGGTATGCCCTTAAGGCTAATGTTTGAGGCCTTGGGATTGTATCAGTATCATGTATAAACTCTTATGTTTATAAAGGCATGGTTGTTATTCAGTTTGTTACATTGTCTGCTGCAATAATTGTACTTCTGAATAATGTCTCAAAGCTGTTCAGCTGGGCTGACATGCTATAAAGTCCTTAGTCGATATATCTTGGTGAACATGAGACAGCCTTGATATGATTGAGACTAATATGTGTTCTAATCTTATAGGATGCTTCAAGCATGGAATAAGATGTAGACTCATGGGTACATTGGATGTACTGGACAGACCCTACTAGGATATTCAATTGCTTGTCACAATGTGAATAATCCTTGAATGCGACAAGTGGCACATTTCCTCTGACTTGAGATCACTTGTGTTTCTAAATGATGATTGTCATTGTTTTGAGGTAGTTCAATATCATTTGAAACATAATGATTATAGACTATCTTGGATGGTGAGCTTGAATCAGGTTAGGGCACTAGTGATAGACAAAGGATTGCCGTCTCCTTGTTTAAGGAGTGTGATGTTCTAAAGGGGCCCCCTGGATGAGGTGATTGAGAAAAGAGTATGGCCATACCCAGGTGACTATGTTCATCTGATCTAATCATGCTCATTATATTGGAGTTACAAGCTTGACACGCTTGTCCAATAAGAACATCCAGTGGCAAAGGAAACATGCATGCCTTGTGAGTTGGATTCACACTTGTGCTGTGGTTTGGGTGTAGTCTTGGAAGACTCTTTTCTTTATATCGGGAGACAGTGATGTGTTGCTAGATACCCCTCACTGATCGTGATAACGTGAGTTATCGTTACCGACATTTAAAGGAAACCCTCAGGGTCGCACAATTTGATGATATGGCTTACTTAAGTCAAATCGTGTGGACTGAATTATTCAGGTTCAGTTTAAAGGGATTTAATCTCTGATTGTAAGTGAGATCTGGTCTGATCATGTTTGATTGATTAGGGCTTGAGATCGGTAAGCTTCGATCGAGAGATTGGATGCTAGATCAGTGTGATCAGCAGCATCAAGAGATCGACGGTCAGATCAAGAGCCTTAGGGTTTAATGTGATCTGGACTAATGGCTTGGGTCGATTGGTCTATGAACCAGACCAAATTGAACCAGCTCATTGAGTGAGCGTGTGGTTCAAACTGAGAGGAGTTTGCGCATGGGGTAAACCCATGATCGCATGTGAGTGAGTGGCTTTCTATTTTTAGAAAGCATGATCACATACGTGACCATTACTCACGTTCACACCTAAGGCGTTCTACTCTCTCGCCTCTCCTCCTCTCTCGTCGCCAACTTGGGCATTCGGCACTTGCACTCTCGTGTGGAGAAGTGTAGACGAAAAGGAGGAAGTGTTCGGCCAAGCAAGGTGATCTCCCCTTCCATTCGACAACGACTTCTTGGAACCTTGCTAGCACAAGGAGCACCAAGAGAAGAGTAGGCGACACCAATTGTGTGCGTCACCTTTGGAGAAGGAGCACTTGCGCCTTTCCTTCCAAGACACCATCTAAGCGATGGCAATGGTGAGAATCCCTTTCTCATGCAAGTTGAACATATTACATGCATAGATCCTTGAAACCCCTTCCGCTGCGTCAAAATTTTCATATGCGCCTCCTATAGGGTTTCGCCCCCCTTGTTCTAGGGGACTTTCAATGCGATCCTATGGAAACCCTAATTCCTCCCATGCAAGTTTTGAAATTGCGCATGCTTAGGGTTTCAACCCCTTTCGCTCCCCCTTGAAGGGGACTTTCAGGAAGAGCTTCAAGCAATCCACCATAGCTAATTCTATAACCGAAGCTGAGTATGTGGTTGCTTCTGAGGCAGCCAATGAAGCCGTTTGGATCAGGAAGTTCTTTTCTGAACTTCAGGTGGTTCCAAGTGCAATGGATCCCATTGAGCTCTACTATGACAACAATGGGAGCTGCACATACTAAGGAACCACAGTCTCATCAAAGGTCCAAACACATGATCAGGAGATTTCACCTGATCAGAGAGATCATTGATCGAGGTGATGTCAAGATTAGCAGAATTGACACAGAGAGCAATCTAGCAAACCCACTGACCAAGGCTTTGGCGCGGCAGAAGCATGATGGTCGTACTAGAGATATGGGGTTGAGGTTGCTCAACTTCTAGGTCTTAGTGCAAGTGGGAGATTGTTGGTGTATATGCCCTAGGACCTAGTTTTGGTCCATCTTTGTACTACTTGGCTCTGATATTCATATATCTTTCTGGCATTGTCGTTATCATTGTTTGTCTACACCTGCGATTGTGTACTTACATGATAATGTCCCTGGAGACAGATTGGATCTGTGCTCAAATAATTGTCCCTAGTCAATGTACCTGAGTGGATATGGGACAGCTCTGGTACTTGAGAGACTGGTATGTGGGCTGGTTAGGCACGTGGTGCTAATGCAGACACATGGGTATATCATTGGAGGATATACTGGATAGACCCGCTGTGAGGCTATGACTTGGTGTCATGAGTTATCCTCACAAGTGACAGGAGATGCATTGATCCCTTGACTTGAGGTCATTGATCATTCTATATGGTTAGAGACTTGATTTGATACAACCTACACCTTGCCGTAGCTGGGAGGTCATAACGGTTGTTATTGAGCATCTCACGACCCATATGAGAAGATCAATGGACAGACATAGGATTTGCCCCTTCCCTAGGGAAGTATGATATCCATGGAGCTCCTTTATGGTTCTATGACTGAGAGTGTATGGCCATACCCAGGTGAGAACCTGTTTTAGTCATAGCCATGTGATTGGGTGAAAACAAGTGGTGACATACTTGTCCAATCGGATATCAGTTCGGCAAAGAGACTGTAATGCATCTGTACCTTGTTGCAATGATGGGGATGTCGATGTTGATATCCATTCCGATGACTTGGGTAGCAGCGATGCACTGCTAGGTGCCACTCACTGCTTGTGGTGACATTTGGTCAGCACTGCCAACATCAGAGGGACCTACAGGGTCGCACACCTTGATACTCGAGTTCTCGTATTGATCGGGAAGCCTTATGATCGAGTTATTGGATAACTCGGATCTAATTGGGAGATTTCATCAGCGCCAATGGGCCTGATGAGATGGAAGAATATTATTGGAGCCAAACTTCATTTTTGGCAGGTTGACCCGTATTTGACCATGGTTGGTCATATTTGGATTAGGGTTGCATTGGATTGGATCCAAGTGCTTAATCAACCCATGTAATGGAGTTTGGGCTAGCTCATTATCCAATGAGGCTCAATAATAAGTTGTCATGAAGAGGCAATAGGCTAAAAGGGTATAATGGGGAGGAAGCCAAGCCCATTGGCGCCTAAGGGGCATAATGGGGTTTGGATGGCAAATTTGCTTCATTAAGGAAGCTTTATGCGCCTAGCCCTCTCCCATTGATAGTGTGAATGCATTAAGGCATTGCTTGGGGCGCAAGGCTAGGCCTTGGCGCACAAGGCAAGGCTTGGTAGTTTATGGAAAGGTTGAATGAGGTTTATGGTAAAGTCTTGGAGACTTTCCTTACCTCAAACCTTCTCATCCAAGCTATACACTTGTCATGATCTCAACCCTTGCCCTAATCGCCTCTAGCTCTTTATAAGTGACCCTAGCCGCCCCCTCTTGAAGGTTACAATCCTTAGAGGCGTGACAACAAGAGGAGGGGCAAAAGCAAGGGCTTGAAGGGCGACAACACCAAGAAGTGGCGCATCTTCTTCTTCCTTCCAAACCCTAGCCACAAGCTTCTTCCTTCTCTCTTGATGCAAGGAACTTGATGCTTGGCGGTTTCCCTCTCCCTCATCCTTCTTCATCTTTGGCGCATCTACCTTGGAGGTGGCGCATACTTTGAAGAAGGAGCACAAGGCTTGGATCTTCTTCCCGAGGCTAGCACCGGGCGTGGAAGAAGAGAACTCAAGAGATCCGTGTGTGCGAGACTGCAGAGGGTGAACACTTGGGCGCCTTCATCGACATCGGCTTCTAATTGCTTAAAGGTACTTACTATCACATCGTGTCGACCCCCTCGCAAGAGATCTTCACTGGGTTTTTGGGACTAGCCTATTTCGGGGACATTCTTCCGCTGCGAAAAATGTATGTCTATAACTCTGAAAATTGTAAAATGTCCCCGGGGTTTCCCAACATCATCCTCCTTAATTCTAATGACTAGATTTAAATAAAAGGTCGTCAGACTAATCTTATCATGATAAATACTTAATTTACTTTATAAAGGGATCATCTCACTTTCGTGCAGACAATCATGCATGGACTAATCCTTGCTTTCGCGCAAGATCTATCCCAACGCTAAAGATAAGTAAATCATTAATCAAGGAACTCGCGATCACTTTCGTGCATCCGAATTCTAAGTTGATTGTCTCAAGTGGAATCTCAAGGATCACTTTCGTGCATCCGAGACTCAACACAAGTTCTACTTATGGTTCTCTAACATTCTGATCCTCACTTTCGTGCAAGATCTCCACGTTTGACAACTCGACTGTACCCTAGATTCAAATTATCATCATGGCAATAAGATCACAAAAATCAAAGAATTAAGAACTAACCTAAGAGAGTTCCTAATATGTAATTATAGGGTTCCAAGTTCTCAAGCAAGTCACCTTTCGGTCCTTATTGCGAGAACTCTAAAACATGAATAATAACATCAATCTATGGAGAATCAAAAACAAACAATCATAGAAGTAGAATCATCATAATAAAACTATTCTGACGAAAATAAGAGTTATCTAATCATTAAGAAATCAAAGTGAATTACACAGATGTCCCAAAATATGATTAAGCTAGCATGGAAAGAGAAATACAATAAGCCATAGTTTCAGAAGATCAAAAATCAAAGGAAAAGAAGAGTTAAGAAAATATGGTATGGCTGTGAAATATTTCACAATCGTATTTTGCAAGGAGGCGTCGATGAACAGTGGCAGTGCTTCCCTTTTCTTTGATTTCTTCTCCAATTGAACTCTTTTTCCTCTGAAACTACTGGGGTATCGTATCCTCCTCCAGGCGAAGCTTCTACGTGAAAATCACGGCCTGAGGTGGCCTCCATGCCTCTCGGCGCAAAGCCAAACCCTAAGCGTATTTCTCTCGATTTCTCTCTCAATAATGAATAAAAATTCTTTGATTTCACATCGTGTGTGTTCTCCTCATAAAGATGAGTCTGTAGCAACTTTTGGATCTCAATTTGGAGCTATGGATCAAAAGTTATGGTCCGCAGAAGATTCAGCCCGAAAAAGTCGCGCGTCCAGGAAGAAAATACGGCCGTGTTTTATTTTACGGCAGTGCCGTATTTTGGTTCTATGAACCCTGTGTCAAAATTACGGCCCGTAAATGTTATTTTGGTGGTTCCATAAAATCGGACAAGTTCTCTGGTCTGAAATCTCTGAGGAATACGGCACCGTAAAATGGTTTACGGTAGTGCCGTAATTTCAGTGAATCTCTCTATTATGAAGCGCTCCAAAATGCGGCCCGTGTAATTCTTTACGGCGGTGCCATAAAATCAGGGAAACTATCTGATCTGAAAATCCACCAAATTACGGCAGTGCTCTGATATTACGGTATCGTACGGAAATACGGTACCGTAATATAAAATACGGCACTATCGTATTTTGGTCAATTGCTCCGATTTGCGTGAAATTTGTCGGGTGATCTCCTCTTGATGATGGTAACTGTTCTATGTCTTTGATTTTGCTTGAAAACGCCTCAAAATAGTGCCTTTTTACCTGAAAATCATGAAAAACCAAAATAGAAGTAGATTTTGCAATATTTGATAATTTTGGCATAAAAATAAGTAAAAGATCTTCAATTGAGCATGAAAAAATATATAAAATGATACAAAATATACTATATATTTTGGTTTCATCAAGCTACTACCAATTAAAGATTAAGAGGGACGACATTCCTAAGACTGCTTTCAGAACTCGGTATGGCCATTATGAGTTTTTAGTAATGCCATTTGGTTTGACAAATGCTCCAGTAGTATTTATGGCTTTAATGAATAGAGTTTTTCAACATTTATTAGACATATGTGTTATTTTTTTTATTGATGATATACTAATTTATTCAAGGAGTAATACTAAACATGAAAAACATTTGAGGAAGGTGCTGGGCATACTAAGAGACAAGAAGTTGTATGTAAAATTTATCAAATGTGAATTTTAGCTCAATCAAATTGATTTCTTGGGACATGTAGTGTTAAAAGATGGCATTTCTATGGATCATAAGAAAGTGGAAGCTATTGTACAATGGAAGCAACCAACAAATGTGGCAGAGATTAGAAGTTTCTTAGGCTTAGCAGGTTACTATAGAAGATTTATTGAAGGATTTTCAAAAATTTCAAGTCCTCTTACTAGATTGACTAGGAAAGAAGTCAAGTTTGAATGGAATGAAGAATGTGAAAATGGTTTTCAAGAATTGAAGAAAAGGTTAACTAGTGCTCCAATTCTCACAATTCCATGTGGTAATGATGGTTTTTCAGTTTATACCGATGCCTCCAATAAAGGTCTTGGTTGTGTTCTCATGCAACATGGGCAAGTAATTGCATATGCTTCAAGACAATTAAAACCCTATGAATAGAATTATCCAACTCATGATTTAGAATTGGCAGCAATCATTTTTGCATTAAAGATATGGAGGCATTATTTATATGGACAAGCATTTGAAATATATATTTACTCAAAAGGAATAGAATGTGAGGCAAAGGAGATGGATAGAATTGCTAAAGGATTATGATTGTACCATTCATTATCAAGAAGGTAAAGCAAATATTATGGCTGATGCACTTAGCCGCAAATCAAGTGGTATGACAAATTTGATGGTAAAGCAATGGAACTTATTAGAAGAGTTTTGCAACCTTATCATTGATGTAAAAATTCAAAATCCCAAGATGTTGCTCGCATCATTGAAAGTCCAATCTAATTTTCATCAACAAATACTAAAGAAGAAATTAGAAAATCCCATGTTATCATCCATTAGAAGCAAAATTGGGGAAGGTCAAATGCTTGATTTCCAAATTACTCAAGATGGGAGTTTGAAATTTCAAGGTAGACTATGCATTCCAAATGATCCAATAATGAAGGATAAGATATTGGAAGAAGCACATAAATCTAAATATTCCTTACACCTAGGTGGTACCAAAATGTATAGGGACTTGAAATGTAATTACTGGTGGAATGGCATGAAGAAAGATATTGCAAATTATGTATCTAAATGTTTAACTTGCCAACTCATAAAAGCAGAACATCAAAAGCCAGGAGGACCATTGCAACCATTAGAGTTACCAAAATAGAAATGGGAAAGTATTACTATGGATTTTGTTTCAGGCTTGCCACGAACATCAAAGAAGCATGATGCTATTTGGGTAATTGTTGATAGGTTAACTAAGTCAACACACTTCTTGCCAATTAATATGACATATTCCCTTGATAAGCTTGTGAAATTGTACATTGATGAGATTGTAAGACTTCATGGAGTTCCAAACGAAATTATATCAGATAGAGGTCCTAGATTTCTTTCTAGATTATGGAAAAGACTACAAGAGGCATTGGGCACTAAACTGAAATGTAGCACTACGTATCATCCTCAAACCGATGGACAATCTGAAAGAACAATTCAAACCCTTGAGAACCTTCTTAGAGCATATATCATGGATTGGAATGTGAATGGGACGGTGATTTGTCCCTCATTGAGTTCACTTATAACAATAGTTTTCACTCAAGCATACAAATGGCACCTTATGAAGCTTTATATGGGAGAAAATGTAGGACACCACTTTGTTGGGAAAAAGTTGGTGATAGAAAGATATTGACCCCAGATGAAGTGCAGGAAACTACATAAAAGATTCAAGAGATAAGACAAAAATTGAAAACTACTCTAAGTCGCCAAAAAAGTTATGCGGATAATACAAGAAGGGACATTCAATTCCAAGTTGGAGACCATGTATTTCTAAAGATATCTCCTTATAAAGGAGTAATAAGATTTGGTAAGAAGGGAAAGTTAAGCCCAAGATTTATTGGTCCTTTCGAGATACTTGAAAGAATTGGATCTGTTGCTTATAGGGTTGCATTTCCAGGGCAGCTTGACCCTTTGTTACCATAAACAGGGCAGCTTGACCCTTTGTTACCATAACCCTTATATCTTTTTGTGCACTTTACCAAATGGACTCAAACCAATATTATTGGAAAGCAGACTCAAATATGATTTCAATGAGTCCAATATTGTATGGTTTTATGCCATATATCCTTATGATTCATGTGAATGACCGAGCTGAACAAATTGATATTGTCTATTGAACTCTTGTGGAAGATTTGTAGTTATTCTTATGCACCTTCCATGAAAATGATTTTGATGATTGGATCAATGTCCCTTTCTGGCATTATGATTATTAGTTGATGCATGGGGTTTTTCATTGTACACTTTTGATACTTTTAGCCATGATCATGTTGTAAGGGCAATTGTATGAAGGCAACAATTCCATTTCGTTACTTTGACTTTGTTATGAAACCATTGTTCTTTGGCCCTTACATCTTATAGTGGGAAAATGATTTGATCCCATTTATGGGAATTAAGTGATGGATGTGGAGCTAAGTGCTACACGGAGCAAAGTGCCACATTAGAACTAATGAGGGCCACCTCTTGAGTCCATGGGAGCCACCTCTAGAGTCCCTCCATTCACATTTGATTGGGCCATGGTGATCCTTTGTTGGCTTTTGTTTTGTGGGCTTTCCCAGACATGGGTTAGTCTTACTTCCAGACGTGGAGGACTTTGTTTTGCTTTGTTCCCACTACTCTGTCTATGATACTTTGATATTCATGAGTTAATAATGCTATCACTAGTTCCTTTGTGACATTATGCTATCACTAGTTCCTTTGTGACATTTTGGTTCTCATGGGATGAGTACATCTTTTGCGTCCATAATGATTTTGGGTTCTTTATATCATCCTTAAGCTCTATGTGTAGGTTGTCATTATAGTATGAGTTTTAAATATTCATTTGATAAATTCCATATTGATGCTTCTCTTTTGCATATGATATGACTTGTTTAAACTGTAATCAAAAATGTATTTTGTTGCATGGGCAAAGTAGATCTTGCTGAGTTTTATAGCTCACTCTTTTGGCTTTATATAATACTGGTTAGCATTGGTTGTTTTTCCTTGGGGGCAATGAAGGAGGTGTTGAGAGGAAATTTTGCTACGACGCTCTTGTTTAGTTGATGTAGTAATGTAAAGCATAGCATGATATGCTCATATATGTATATATGTTGTGTATAGAAGATGTTTGAGCAATTTTGGATATGATATCACATTGTACATATGAACTAGTTGTGTAAATGAATTTTGATGGTTAATCTGTCTTTATGGTTGATTGATGATTAATGATTTGATTACATGAATTGTCATTCACCTAGGACTATGTTTACGAAGTTGTTCTCAAATTTTGTTCGATTTGATTTTGGATCTTGGGAATTTCGTGTTAAACAGAACAGAGAATAAATATTAGTTCTAGAGGTGTGACATAAGTTGTGGGCCTGAGATATAACTCTATATCTATAGGCGCATGATCTGGACGGTATCTATTGTTCGAAAACCTCAAGCCGCCAAGCCTTTGACCTCCAAGATGTCACCAAGCATGAAGAGCGAGCTGCCCCTCTTCCTCAATGATGATGGTGACTATCTCTAAGAAGATCATCATCTCTCAAGGGACAAGTGGAAGAGATCTTCTCTACTTGTCGCCTACTTCTCTTTCTTCCTTTCCTTTGTGCTTCTTCTTTGAAGAAGGCACAAGGGCTGCATGCAAGAGGTGTCGTCACTTTCTTCTCCAAGGGTGTGGTGCCATTTTTGTATTGATCTTCAAGTTGGCGCAAGCGGAAGTGATAATAATCACTCCTTGCAGCCAAGCCTTTATTTTATTCTCCCTGGTGTAATCTTCATAAGATTGGCACATGTTGAGAAGGAGAAAACTTCTGCTCTTGGCACATCATGGTGATGGCGCAAATAAGAGAATCCTCCTTATGTGCAACTTGAAGGTGGCGCAAAAAGAGAGGAAAGAAATATCGGCAACAGGATCTCCCCCCCCCCCCCCCCAAAAAAAAATAAAATAAAAAAAAAAGGGTAGCACCAAGCATGGATGGAAGAGGATCTCGGGGAGTTCGTGAAGTAGGGGATGATTATATGGGTTATAACCTAAGATCGTCTCTTGGTATGGAGCTCAAAACATCAAGAAAAGTAGGGCATGCGGTTCTATGAAATAGCAAGGAAAGAAACAACAAGGAAAGGAGAAGAAGAGAAAAGGGTAGAAATCACCTTGTGGCCCGTATTAGGGAAGGGGCCTAAACCCCTTTCTTTGTCCTCGCTCCCGGATCTTGGCGATGAGGCTAAGAATGGGTAGTTAAACGTCCAACAATCAAATCAAACAACAAGGGGAGGTCGGTAAAGAGACAAGTCCCAAACCTCCCTAAACTACAACAAGTAGTGTCCTTAGGGGTTCTTGATCATGGCTTCATTGTTGCTTCCCTTGACATGGCAGTGGAGATGGAGGAAGATCAGCATGTTGATGGCGTCACAAAGAGCTTCAAGGAGAGAAAGAGGACTTTGGTGGAGAAGAATAAGAGAAGAAGAAGAGAGCACTCTCGGTTACACTAGAGGAAGAGAAGGGGAAGAGGAGGATTTCGGTTGGAGTCCACCAAGCCAAACAATGCTCACGCATCAACACATAGGTTTTTTCTTTTTCAAAATAGCATAGACTGAAGTGCATGTGAAAATACAAGGCATTAAAAACCCTCTCCTTCCCTCAACGTTACAATAAACTGAAATGTCAAAATTGCCCTATGCGCAGTCTTCAATCAATGGCTAAATTTGGTGGAATTTTGAATGAATGGTGTGGATGAATCCCCACCTTGGCGCCTCTAGTTGCTGGTGGAGCTTGGCATGCATTGGTTGCATGCTAGGGTGCATGCAAGTGCCCAATTAATGCATGGAGGGGCTGGTTGGTGCATGGCTTCCTATTGATGGATAAAAGGGTGCTTTGATCCTCATTGGTGGAGAATGGAGGCTGATTTGAGCTTTGAATTTGGAGGTGGCGCCTTTGCTGTTTTGAGGCTGATTTGGGCACCAATCCATGTCATCATGAGGTGGATTGAGGTGGCATCCAAGTGGCTTGGTGGTCTTGGAAGTTGGCGCCAAGATGGGTGAAGACTTGATGGATGGTGGAGATGGCTTGATCTTGGAGAGCTGATCTTGAGTCTTCTTGGATGGTGGATGTTGCTTGATGTTGCTTGATCCTTGAGGGCTAGATGGAAGGCTGATATTGAGTCTTGGGAAGGAGTTGGTGCCTTGTAGTGAAATACATGTGCAATAAACCCTAGGCAACAAACAACCTACTACATCATCTAGGAAATTAAAATTACTTAAAAGAAAATAAAATCCTAGGCTAATCCTATTCTAAGGCAAGAACATGAAGGTAAAGACAAGCGTAATTAAACCCTAAAGATGCTCCTGCATCAGTTCGTGTGTGCATGATTGTAGAGGGTGGACCACTTGTGCGCCTGTCCTTTGTCATCGACAGCCCCTAGGATTTTTACAAATAAAGGTATACTGCTCTGACACATCCAGTGGATCACTCGTAAGGGATCCTGGCGTATGGTGGGAATTCTTTTTCGGGCCATCACTTCCGCTGTAGATAAATTTTAAATTTGGCTCGGGGATGCCCAACAAAATTGTGAAGCTTCTAAAGAAAGCTAAGGAAATAAACAAGAAATGGGTGTAGAAACCTGATAGTAAGTCTTGATTCACTAGTAAACATAGGTCTAAAAGACTATAAAAATACAAAACGTTAAATTATCCCAGACTTAGATCATTGCTTGTCTGCAAGCATATAGAGATAAGAGTGGTGATCAGAAAAAGATGAAATCAAGTCAAGCTTGTAAGATATTGTGTCATAGGAAGATATCATTATGAACAAACCTCAACAAGGCAGGGGATTCAAAGTAATCATCTATTGTCTAGAATAAAGGTGTGAAGATTCAAAGACCAAAATTAGATGAGACGTACCTCCATGAAATGCAGTAATCCCCTATGTTGTATATGCACTCTATTCAATACCTGATTCAACGAAAGATATGCGTTGGAAAAACATTAATGCACTCTTATTTGTATTTTCATCCTCTCAATTTTATTTTTACTTCTAACTCATTTCTTAGGTACCATTGCTAATTTTTCGTAGTGCCAAGTAGAGGAGTCCATTATCATTTTATTTTTATTTTTTTATTATTTTTATTTTTTATCAAATTTTTATCAATTTTTTTATTTTTATTTTTTTCGAATAATTTTAAGAGGAGATCACAATCCTAGATAAGTGCATTGATTATTCCCAACAAATAGCAAGGAGAATCAAATTGATAGAGTTATATACTTCTACAAAAAGATCATAAGTATGCCTTAAAAGGAAAAACCTCAATTAAAAATCAAATTTATCACTCCACTACCTTTTTCCATCAAAGGTGATAATCAAATGAATTACCAAACTTAGTACTAAGATTTAGAACATAATAATATCCCATTGAGTCAATATAAAACATGAAGCTATCATGATTTCCGTTAAAAACTAAATCAATATCACCACTTAACATCAGCATGTGAAAATCGCAAAGTGTAATCCAATTATCAAAATCAAGGGTGTAACTAGCATCAGAAAAACAAAAAGTACCTTCCTACTATCAAAACAAAACACATCAACATTAAGCAAAACACAAGTACTGTATTATACAAAAACAAAGTGTTGTAGTTAACCATCATGACAAGTTAAGAGTTACTACAAAACCAAAGTGCATAATAAGTTTTTAAAAGTGAACCCTCTATCTCCCAGACTTAAAATATGAATAGTCCCTATGCATAACAATGAAGGAACTCAAAATTTTGAGATATAGGTGAAGACACTCACAAATCAATCAGACTCATTGGTATCAGAGCTAATCTCAATGCCCTCCTCCTCAGGGTCATCCTCCTCATCATCATCGTCTCCACGGATCTCGGGCTCATCCTCCTCATTAGGTATCAGTGTGGATTTCAGGTGACTAAAAGAAGTCCATAGGGAAGTCATAAACTTCCCTTGGCGGTCCTGTTCAGCTACAATCCGCTCTAGCATAGAGCTTTGGGTGGAGAGCCCTTGGCGAATCTCATGTTGCCCTTCCTTTAAATGTGAGAACATTTCTTACATATATTCCCCTTGACATTGTTGTTCATCTAGCATTTGTTTCATAAGGGATTTGACATTTTACGAAGAGGAGGAATACGGACAGTCAAAGCAAAGAATCCAGCCGAGGATGGTGGTGGTACAAAACTCAGTGGTTGAACATGCTTGGTTACTGTAGTGGAGGAAGCAGTGATGGGGCGAATCTTCTAGTTGCTTCTGTCTTTGACGGTGGTGTGGTCCTAGCATGGTAAGGGCATCGACTGGGGGTAAATCTTTGAAGAATAGGAAATAAGAATCCCCGCGCTTGATGATAAGCCACATAGAGATGCAAGAATCTAAGTCCAGATGCAAGCTGCGGGTGGCAATCTCCATACCACTTGGGTCAACACCGACAGCAAGTACAATAGATGTGACCAATTGATGCGTTGCAAATACACCATGTTTTTGCCTATGTTTTAGATCATATTTTGGGCTAATTTGTTTGATTTTGTGCTATTTTTCGTACTTTTACTTTACTTTGCATGGGATCTTCACTTTTCTTGGCTTTATTGAAAATATTGGTAAAATGGCATAAAAATGAAGGATTTCGAAGGTTTTGAAGCCAAAGTATGATTCCCAAGGAGATAACGAGGCTACACGTCAAATTTGGGGCAAGAACGGTGAAAAATGAGATATTTACGGCCTTGGGCATAATTATGGTTCAGCCGCAATTTTGACGATGAATGGAAGGCAAAAATCGGCTCAGTGTCGGAATGAACAGAAACTTTCACGGGCGAACCCGTGAATCCATCACGGTCCATGAAACTTTCTGTGACCGAAAGCATGTACACACAGAAACATTTATGGCATCAACTGTAAACGCATCACATGCCGTAAAAGCTTTCGCCCGATGAGTTTTTCACTCGTTTCTCACCCGATTCAAAGCAGATTGGAACCAAACTTCTCAGAACCATTCCTTGATGGATTCTAAACTGGTCTAGCTATAAAAGATAGGATTTTTCGAGGGTAAACAGAGAGTTTTTCAGACAAACACAAGCGGCGGCAGTGATAGAGGTGAAAACTGGACTTCAGAGCATATTCCGGCTAGATTCCACACGAACTCAACGATTGATCGACTCTTCCTCATCTCCAGATCGAGGAGAAGGTGGTTTTACCATTCTTTCAATGATTTCTTTGTGATTTTTAGGAGATCTTTACTTGTTCATCATAAACACACGTATTTCTTTAACAATATTAGCGATTAGATACTTGTTTCGGGATTTTTGGGTGTAGCCCACTAACTTTCATGAATTAATATATGTTATTGCTCTTTTCTTATGAATTTATCATCCTAATTTGGTTGAAATTGCATGTTTCCCATAATTTACCTTGGGCACGTAATTTCATGTTTTAGACGGTGCGAGAAGAATCGAGAAGTGAATCACAACGTCCAATCTATTTCAATTGAGCCTACGAATCCAATCACGATAGTAGATTGGATTCATCTGAAGGATTTAACCAACTTTTCATAGAACCCAAAGGGTTTCATTAGGTTAACTGTCACGAGAGTAGGGAGTTAGCTTAATTAAATACTGTATTACACTCCGAGAGGAGGTGATATGTACCATAAGGAAAGTTCCTTTCATGACAGATATGTTTTATTGATTGAGTTATTTTTATGTGATTCCTGCTTGTCAGTGTGGTGAACCCATGAAATCCGGATCCTCTAGAAATTGATCCTCTTAAACGCTGTTTTCAAGTTTGTGTCTTGCTTAGAAGTTTAGGACAACCACTGATTTAGTCTGCCTAAATTCAAACAAATCAAAAAGTCAGTACTTAACTATGTAGTCCTCGTTGGGAATGATAATCTTTTTATTACTTCAATAAACCCATGCACTTGCGGATACCTATTAAGTTTTTGGCGCCGTTGCCAGGGACTATGGATAGTTAATATTGACTAATAGATAAGTTTGGAGATTAGGCATTTTCCTTTTCTTTTTGCTTACTATTTCATTTTACTATTCTATTTCCTTTTTATTGTTTACTTACACGTTGTATGCCCAGAGTTTCTCGTGCAGGTGCTTTGTTTCTAGAATACCTAGAAATTGAGCGTACATTTCACCTTCGAAGGAGATTGCAATTTGAGACCAAAAAGATTTCTGAAGAAGGAGTGATGGCAGCAAACAATCAATCTTTGAGAGACTTTGTGGCACCAAACATACATGGGTTCAATTCAAGCATCGTTCGACCTAACGTAGAGGTGAACAACTTCGAGCTGAAGCCAGCGCTGATGACGATGGTCCAGCAAAATCAATTTGGGGGTTCCCCAAATCAAGACCCTAATCTTCATTTGGCTGTTTTTCTTGAATACTACAATACTATCAAAGTTAATAGAGTTTCATCTGATGCGATAAGATTACGATTATTCCCATTTTCTCTTAGGGACTGAGCGAGAACTTGGGCATATTCAATGCCAGTAGGACCTATCACCACTTGGGAAGAGTTATCATGAGCATTTCTGAATAAATACTTCCCACCAAGCAAGACTGTTCAACTGCGCATTTCTGAATAAATACTCTCCCTTTTGCACAGCAAGAGGGAGAGTCACTCTATGACGCTTGGGAATGCTTCAAGGAGCTCCAGCGCATTTGCCCACACCATGGACTCCGGGAATGGGTTTTAATCCACATCTTTTACAACGGATTGGATTACAACACCAGATTGATGGTGGACGATGCGGCTGGAGGGATGATCATGAGCAAGAGCATGGAAGAAGTAACTGCTCTACTTAAGGATATGGCCATGAACCATAACCACTGGTCAAGTGAGTGGAACACTACTCCCACGGGATTTCGTAAGTACCATAATGTTTCCTTGACATCTTTAGCGACTAAGGTAGACTCTTTGGCTCAGAAGTTGGATTCCTTTTCCTTTCCCTCAATTGCAGTTAATGTAGTTTCTTGTGAGGTGTGTGGTGTAACAAGACACAATTCATCTTAATGTTAAATCATAGTTTCATCACAGGAAGAATCAAATCAGGAGCAAGCCAATGCTGTGGGGAATTACAATCAGAGACCTGTGAATGACCCGTATTCTGCAACTTACAATCCGGGATGGAGGAACCACCCCAACCTGTCCTACAAGAACAATCAAGGGCAAATTCCTCCTCAATATTCACAGCATAATAACAGGCCACCACCGGGCTTTCAACCAAAAAAATATGGGCAGCTCTAGAAGTCAAACTATGAGACCATGCTAGAAAGAATTCTTTTGAAACAGCAGAAGAGCACTGAAGACCTCGCCGATGAGGTCAAGTAGTAGACATCTCGTGTGGATGCCTTGGCTACCCACAACAAGATGTTAGAGAATCAGATTGCGCAGCAAGCCAGTACTACTAGCAGGCCTACAGGGAGACTACCGAGACAACCTGAAATGAACCCCAGAGAGCATTGCAGCGCGATAACTACAAGGAGTGGTAAGCAGTTGGATGAGCCCTAGATGCCTGCGGAAGATATCACGCCTGCAGTTGACAAGGAGCAATGTGAAGAATCACAACCTGATAAGGAGAAACCTATTGAGGAAGAAAAATATGTGGGCCCACCTGTGTATGTCCCACGCATCCCCTTTCCTCAGAGATTAGCCAAAGCAAAGTTGGATAAGCAGTTTGGTAAATTCTTGGAGGAATTGAAGAAGTTATACATTAACATTCCTTTCATGGAAGCCCTGTCACAAATGCCTACCTATGCAAAGTTTTTAAAAGATATACTCTCTAATAAGCGAAAGATTGAAGAATACAGGGCTGTGGCACTCACAATGGAATGCAGTGCGATAATACATAAGAAGATTCCTCAAAAGTTGAAAGATCCACGAAGCTTCTCCATTCCATGTCAGATCGGCAACATGTCTTTTGAAGGAGCTTTATGTGACCTGGGCGCAACTGTTAGTTTGATTCGGACATAGGTGACATGAAGCCAACCACTTTCACATTGCAATTGGCTAACCGATTTGTTCGCCGACCTGTTGGAATATTGGAAGATGTTCCCATAAAAGTTGGTCAATTTTTTATGTTTGCGGATTTTGTAGTGTTGGAAATGGAGGAAGACTTAAGACTGCCAATTATTTTGGGAAGGCCATTTTTGGCTACTGCGGGCGCTGTTATTGATGTGAAGAAAGGGAGACTGACTTTGAATATTGGTGAAAATAACATTGATTTTGATCTTTCCTCATCCCTTAAAAAGCCCTCCATTGTAGATTCCTGTCTTAATATTGATGTCCCGGAATTGGAAACCAGAGAGGAAGATTTAAAGACAGAATTAGATCCGCTAGAAGTTTGCCTAATTAGAGTGGAGGATGAAAAGAATGTGAGGGAAAAGGCTCAAGGTTATGCAAAAATTTTGGATTCAAGCTAGACGGTTGAGCCACAAAAAGCAAAAAATTGAGAAACTTATTCGGGTAAAACCTGAACCAGTAAAGACGAATAAGTTAGAACTCAAGGCGCTTCCACCAAATTTGAGATATGAGTTCTTGGGGGAAAATTCTACATATCCTGTGATAGGGAATGTTGATTTGGACAAAATACAGACGAAGAGATTACTCGATGAGCTTCGACGGCATAGAAAGGTGATTGGATATTCATTGGATGACATACATAGAATTAATTCATCTTTGTGTATGCATGTTGGGGTATGCCCTTAAGGCTAATGTTTGAGGCCTTGGGATTGTATCTGTATCATGTAATAAACTCTTGTGTTTATAAAGGCATGGTTATTATTCAGGTTGTTACCTTCTCTGCTGCAATTAGTGTACTTCTGAATAATGTCTCAAAGCTGTTCAGCTGGGCTGACATGCTATAAAGTCCTTAGTCGATATATCTTGGTGAACATGAGACAGCCTTGATATGATTGAGACTAGTATGTGTTCTAATCTTATAGGATGCTTCGAGCATGGAATAAGATGTAGACTCATGGGTACATTGGATGTACTGGACAGACCCTACTAGGACATTCAATTGCTTGTCACAATGTGAATGATCCTTGATTGCAACAAGTGGCACATGTCCTCTGACTTGAGATCACTTGTGTTTCTAAATGATGATTGTCATTGTTTTGAGGTAGTTCAATATCATTTGAAACATAATGGTTATAGATTATCTTGGATAATGATCATGAGTCAGGTTAGGGCACTAGTGATAGATAGAGGATTGCCGTCTCCTTGTTGAAGGAGTGTGGTGTTCTATAGGGGCCCCCTAGATGAGATGATTGAGAAAGTGTATGGCCATACCCAGGTGACTATGTGCATCTGATCTAATCATGCTCATCATATTGGAGCTACAGGCTTGACACGCTTGTCCAATAAGAACATCCAGTGGCAAAGGAAACATGCATGCCTTGTGAAGTGGATTCACACTTGTGCTGTGGTTTGGGTGTAGTCTTGGAAGACTCTTTCCTTTATATCGGGAGACAGTGATGTGTTGCTAGATACCCCTCACTGATCGTGATAACGTAAGTTATCGTTACCGACATTTAAAGGAAACCCTCAGGGTCGCACAATTTGGTGATATGGCTTACTTAAGTCAGATCGTGTGGACTGAATTGTTTGGGTTCAGTTTAAAGGGATTTAATCTCTGATTGTAAGTGAGATCTGGTCTGATCATGTTTGATTGATTAGGGCTTGAGATCGGTAAGCTTCGATCGAGAGAGATGATGCTAGATCGGTAAGATCAGGAGCATCAGGAGATGAACGGTTAGATCTGGAACCTATTGGTTCAATGAGGTCTAGACCATGGCTTGGGCTGATTTGATTTGGTTTTTTGGACCAAAGTCAATTGGATCGATTGAGCATGAACCGGTTCACATGTGTGTGAACGCTTGGTTCAATGCTTAAGCATTTTGGTCGGTTTTCAAAGGATTACTTCATGTCATTCCATTTTTGGAAAGTCATCAAGGCGACTTTGTAAAAACGCCTCAACGCTTCTCTTGGATGATGACCGCTTGCAATCTCGTGGAGAGGAGAGTGTGTTGATGACAAGAGGAGGAATTCGGCCGAGAAAAGCGATCTCTATCCTCTCCTTCACGCGACAAGGTCCCATTGAAGCACTTTGCTAGCACAAAGGATTCAAAGGAGCAAGCCATCTTCACTTGTTGTGTGCGTCACCTTTGGAGAAGGAGCACTTGCGTCTTTGCTTCCAAGGCACCAACCAAACCGATGGCATTGGTATGATCTACTCTTGATCTATTCAATCTTTGATAGTTGATCATATGGCATGCAAAAGATCATCAAACCCTTGCTTCCGCTTGCAAAATTTTATTTGCGCCATGCTTAGGGTTTTCGCCCCCCTCTCGAAAGGGGTTTCTCCAATGCACAGGATCTATCTTGAAGAAAATTGCAAACCCTCTATTGAGTATCAATGTCGACTGAATCCTATCATGAAAGAGGTGGTAAAAAAGGAATTTCTCAAGTTACTAGATGCAGGAGTGATCTACCCAATTTCTGATAGCGAATGGGTTAGCCCCGTTCATGTGGTTCCAAAGAAAGGGGGTGTCACTGCAGTGAAAAATGAGAACAACGAGTTGATTCCGATGAGAACGGTAACTGGGTGGCGTATGTGTATCAACTACCAAAAATTAAATAAAGCCCCCCGGAAGGATCACTTTCCTCGTCCTTTCATTGACCAGATGCTTGAATGATTGGCTACGAATTCTTACTTTAGTTTTCTTGATGGCTTTTCAGGATTCTTCCAAATACCTATCCATCCTGAAGATCAAGAGAAGACCACTTTCACGTGCCCCTATGAGTCATTCGCATATAGGCGCATGCCTTTTGGATTATGCAATGTGCCGGTCAACTTTCAACGATGCATGATGGCCATTTTTTCTGATCTCATTGAAAATATTATAGATGTTTTTATGGATGGCTTTTCAATGTATGGGTCTTCTTTCGATGATTGTTTATCTAACCTACTACGTGTTTTGCAGAGGTGCGAGGAGGTAAACCTAGTACTTAATTGGGAGAAATGCCATTTTATGGTTCGAGAAGGAATTGTTCTTGGGCATCGTATCTCATAAAGAGGCATCGAGGTGGATAAGGCCAAGATTGAAGTTATTGAGAAGTTACCTCCACCCAGATTAGTCAGAGGGATTTGAAGTTTTCTGGGAAACACTGGGTTTTATCATTGATTTATCAAAGATTTTTCTAAAATTGCTAGGCCTCTCACAAACTTATTGGTTAAGTATGTTGATTTTCATTTAGACAGGGACTGTATTGAAGCTTTTGAGGAGTTGAAGAAGGCCCTTGTCTCTACACCCATCATGCAACCACCAGACTGGTCACTCCCATATGCGATGATGTGCGATACAAGTGACCAAGCAGTGGGAGCAGTGTTGGGACAGCGAAAGGATAACAAACTCCATGCCATCTATTATGCAAGCAAAACTTTAGACAGGGTGCAAATAAATTATGCAACAACCGAAAAGGAGCTTCTTGCCATAGTTTTTGCTTTTAACAAATTTCACTCCTTTCTTATTAATTCTAAGGTTGTCGTTTTTATAGATCATTCAGCGATCAAATACTTGGTGAAAAAAAAGGATGCAAAGCCCAGATTGATTAGATGGATACTACTCCTACAGGAATTTGATTTTGAGATAAAAGATAAGAAAGGGGCAGAAAATTTAGTAGCGGATCACTTGTCTAGACTAAACAAAGAGAATAGCACAGAAGATGATTTGGAAATTAATGATTCTTTTCAAGAGGAATATTTATATTCTATCATAAGACAAGAGACGCCGTGGTATGCGAATATTGTAAACTTTCTTGTGTCCAATGTCATGCCACCTGATCTGACATTTCATGGGAAAAGGAAGTTCAAGTCGGATGTTAAGCATTACTACTGGTATGAACCATATTTATATCGTCGATGCGCGGATGGTTTGTTTCGAAGGTGTTTGCCAGAAGAGAAAATTCACGATGTTCTTTCCCACTGTCATTCTTCTCCTTACGCAGGGTATGCCAGCGCATTAAAGACAGCATTCAAAATTCTCCAGTCAGGATTCTATTGGCCAACAATTTTTTTGTGATGCTAGGAAATTTATCCAATCCTATGATAAATGCCACCGGGCTGGTAACATCACCAGAAAGGATGAACTTCCTCAACATGGGATTTTGGAAGTGAAAATCTTCGATGTCTGGGGAATTGATTTTATGGGGCCATTCCCTACCTCCCGTGGAAGGAAATATATCCTTCTCTGTGTTGATTATGTCTCTAAATGGGTTGAAGCAACAGCCGAAGCCACTAATGATTCACGTGTTGTAGCTAGGTTATTTAAGAAGGTGATTTTTCCAAGATTTGGTGTACCTAGAGTTCTAATCAGTGACGGAGGTTCTCATTTCATTGAAAATAGGCTTGAGTCATTGTTAAGGAGATATAGAGTGCATCATAAAATTGCTACACCATATCACCCATAGACTAGCGGTCAAGCTGAAGTTTCAAATCAAGAAATTAAGAGGATACTTGAAAAGACTGTGTCAGGAGTAAGGAAGGATTGGGCGCTGAAGCTTGAAGATGCTCTTTGGGCCTATAGGACAGCTTTCAGAACCCGTTTGGGCATGTCTCCGTTCCAAATTGTTTATAGAAAATCTTGTCATTTACTTGTGGAATTTGAGCACAGAGCCTACTGGGCAGTTAAGAAGCTAAACTATGACCTAAAGAGTGCTGGAGAAAGGAGAAAATTTCAATTGAATGAATTAGATGAAATTAGGAATTCAGCTGATGAAAGCTCCCGCATATATAAAGAACGCACTAAAAGGTGGCATGATCAGCGAATTTCTAAGAAAGATTTTTTTGAAGGAGAGAAGGTTTTGTTATATAACTCGTGTCTCCAGCTATTTCTAGGAAAATTGAGGAGCCATTGGTCGGGGCCTTACATTGTGCAGAAATAGTCCCATATGGCACAGTAGAGAAATCAAGTGAGGGACAAGGAAGTTTCAAGGTGAATGGGCAACGTTTGAAGCATTATTTTGAGGATGAACAAGTTGAAGATGATGGGTATTTGATTCTCTCCAATCCATCAGAAAAACTTTGAACGTGGTTATGGTCAAGCTAATGACCTTAAACGAGCGCTTTTTGGGATGCAACCCATATTTCTGATTTTTCATAAATTATTCTTTTTAGTTTATCTTTATTTAATTTTGTCTTAGAATATTTTGTAACGTAAGGTTTTAACTATGAGTAGCTTTGATTATAGGAAATTTTGAAGAGTTTTCATGAAGAAAGGAATTGATGAACAAGAAAATTGGGGATGATACAGTGAATTGCTCTAGAATTATAAAACTTGAAGCAAATCTTTGTGAGTACGGTAAACTGTGATTTTATTGATAAAACTTGGCGGTATTTGATGTTTGAAAGTTGATTACGATGTAAAACTTGAATATCTTCGAAATGGTAAATTTTTCAGATTTTTCTGAGTTGTATTTTATACTTTTGATATAATTGTACAGGGTTTCACCAACAATACAAAGGGAACCCTTGCAAAATTTTTTCTAAAATTCTTCATTGATTGAATATTTACACATATGCAACAATTTAAGTCTAGGGTATTCATCTTCATGTTTTGCTAACCTTTATAGCTTTACAGTTATGAATCCTGAATGTTCATGATTTTTTTAGGATACACCTGATTGATTTATCCTCAATTTCTAACTTAGAAAGCTTTTTGGGCATTTCAATTTGATGACTTAGAAAATTTTTGAGAATTCTTGTCGACCTAAATTGTTGAGTAAGATCGATTCTGACATTGATAAAGTTTATATATGAATTGTTATGTGTTTAAATGACATGTACATAGTGAATTTATACTTTAAGTTTAATTTATCTTCCTTTGATTAAATAGATTTTGCTTTTACGGATAGGAATTTGGTGATTCATCCATTGAACTTGAGATATGCTCCAACTCCTCTGGTTACATAATCTGGGATTATAATTTCACACTAGCCGGCTTTCAATTTTCTTATGAAAGAAGAAAAACAAAAAAGAGAGAGAGAGAGACTCCTGTACTTGGCACTGCGAAAAATTGACAGTGGTACCAATGACATGAGTTGAAGTCTATAAAAATAAAAAGAGAAAGAGAAAGAAAGCTGTAGGCTATGTGGAGAACTCCTCTGATTTGAGATTGGGACCATGAGTTATATTGTACTGCTCCGCGGTATACTTTGAACAATGTTATGATAAATAACAGTTTAAAGACTAAAATGCATTAACAATCTCTTATTCATAGATTCACCAAGTGACTTGAAATAAATCGTTATCTATTGATTAGGGCAGATTTATTACACCAAAAAGTATTTGATTGCTTGATATGTGTTGAATGAACATTATAACATGACTTGTGAATTTTATCTTTCTTAGATTGTAAACTCTTGATGATTTATTTTCAGTGAGATATCTCTTAAGTGATTTAAGTTCTGAAGAGTTGTTTGCCTGAATTATAAACTAAGGAATTTATTGATGGTAGAATAGATGAGTGTTTCTTATCTTGACATTCCCTATTCATGTCAAAGTATTGCTTGAGGACAAGCAAAAATTTTAAGTCTAGGGTATTTTGATGCGTTGCAATTACACCATGCTTTTGCCTATGTTTTAGATCATATTTTGGGCTAACTTGTTTGATTTTGTGCTTTTAACTTAATTTGCATGGGATCTTCACTTTTCTTGGCTTTATTGAAAATGTAGGTAAAATGGCGCAAAAATGAAGGATTTCGAGAGTTTTGAAGCCAAAGTATGATTCCCGAGGAGATAACAAGGCTACACGCCAAATTTTGGGCGAGAACGGTGAAAAACGAGACATTTACGGGCTTGGCCGTAATTACGGTTCAGCCGTAATTTTGACGATGAACGGAAGGCGAAAATCGGCTAAGTGTCGGAATGAACAGAAAATTTCACGGGCAAACCCGTGAATCCATCATGGTCTGTGAAACTTTCTGTGACCGAAAGCATGTACACACAGGAACATTTACGGCCTCAGCCGTAAATGCATCACGGGCCGTAAAAACTTCCGCCCGACAAGTTTTTCACTCATTTCTCACCCGATTCAAACCAGATTTGAACCAAACTTCTCAGAACCGTTCCTTGATGGATTCTAAACCGGTCCATCTATAAAAGATAGGATTTTTTGAGGGTAAACAGAGAGTTTTTCAGATGAACACAAGTGGCAGCGGCGATAGAGGCGAAAACTGGATTTCATAGCATATTCCGGGCAGATTCCTCACGAAAGCAACGATTAATCAACTCTTCCTCATCTCCAGATTGTGGAGAAGGTGGTTTTACTATTCTTTTAGTGATTTTTTTGTGATTTTTAGGAGATCTTTACTTGTTCATCATAAACACATGTATTTCTTTAACAATATGACCGAGTAGATACTTGTTTCGGGATTTTTGGGTGCAGCCCACTAACTTTCATGAATTAATCTATGTTATTGCTCTTTTCTTATGAATTTATCATCCTGATTTGGTTGAAATTGTATATATCCCATAATTTACCTTGGCCACTTAATTTTATGTCTTAGACGGTGCGAGAAGAACCGAGAGGTGAATCGCAACATTCGATCTATTTCAATTGAGCCTACGAATCCAATCACGAGAGTAGATTGGATTCGTCTGAAGGATTTAACTAACTTTTCATAGAACCCAAAGGGTTTCATTAGGTTAACTGTTACGAGAGTAGGGAATTAGCTTAATTAAATACAGTATTACACTCCGAGAGGAGGTGATATGTACCATAGGGAAAGTTACTTTCATGACAGATAAGTTCTATTGGTTGAGTTATTTTTATGTGATTCATGCTTGTCAGTGTGGTGAACCCATGAGATCCCGATCCTCTAGAATTTGAGCCTCTTAAACTCTGTTTTCAAGTTTGTGTCTTGCTTAGAAGTTTAGAACAACCACTGATTTAGTCTGCCTAAATTCAAAAAAATCAAAAAGTCTGTACTTAACTACGTAGTCCTCGTTGGGAACGATAATCTTTTTATTACTTCGATAAATCTGTGCACTTGCGGATACCTATCACCAATCCACCCATAACAATCTACCCTTTACTTGCTCGAGATGCTTTTAACATTTGCTTCACCATAAAGTAAGTAGTGTTTAATTGAAATGAATGAAGCATGGCCTATAGAAATAGTACTTCGCCCTAGCAAACCATGCCATCGCTTTCACCTCGGCCAAAGATGGTGTGGGCCAAAAAATGATGGACATAGCGAAGAATAGGGTTGTTGATGTTGCTGGTGTGAGTAGAGCTGGCAGAGTATGAAGTGTCACTGTTTATGGACGCCCAGAACTTGTGCTCCTTATACTTAGGTGGTGCCAGGTTTGTAGCATGCAGAGGAAATCCAAAGATCCTGTTGAGCTGATTGAGATCGACGCAATGCTCTCGATGGAACAACCATTTGGGTGTGCCATGTGGAAATACTGATGCCAGCCTACTCGGTGGAACAACCATTTGACGTCGTGTGAGAATTCGAGTGTGCCCAGAGCGAACCTATCCAAATATCGAGTATGGATAATCTTACATTGGAGAAGTTGCTGGAACCTGTGTACTTGAACAGAGTTGCACATGGGGAAGCCAAAGACAGAATGCTGCTTGGGAATCTCATTTGCCAAAGGAGGCGGAACAGCGAAAGATGAAGGCTGGCAGAAGGGAGTTGCAGGGTTCATGGTGGATTTCTGAGCTCCAATCTTTTGTTTGGGAGCCATGGCTGAAGAAGCAGATGAAATCATGTAAGAGAATTGTAGAAGGTAGTGTTGAACCAGAGAGATCTGGAGGTGGAAGGGAAGGACAGGTTCTTGGCGAGCACGACGGTAGCAAGGCAAAGCAAGATTGATGAAGGCAGAGAAGAAACTGTGAATGCGTGCAGGGGAAATTGCCATGGGTAAAGCCCGCAAGTTGAGTAGCAATTCCTGGAACCGGATGTGATGGTGTTGCCGACATCTGAATCATTGAACGCGAAGGAGAAGTGCCACTGGGGTGAAGGAGATAGTCGGCCTTCACGGTATTAATAAGCTGCTGAAGGAGTTGTTGCTTGACAAGGATTGTCAAAAGGAGGGGGCAATAACTCCAGGAAGATGAATCAACAGCCAACGCCAGTAGTTTGGATGGTGAATGGAAGAGGCGGCGCTGATTTCCATTGAAGATGCTGAAGGGTGGCGCTGATTTGAGTAATGGCTAGTGAAATCGGTTTTGAAGGATGAAGCCAACGCACAAGAAGAGGTGACAGATGTTGTCTCCAACAAGTAGCTGGCCGATTTTAGTTGAAGAAGATGAAGAGTGGCGCTGATTGGAGAAACGGAGGTGGAAAAGGGGGTGCCCGTAAAACTCTTGATAATCGTGGAGTTTGATTGCCACGACTTTGACCATGCTATCCATCAAATTACAGCAAACCTAGCTATTCAGCCAACTTAAAGCTGTAATGGATATTACGGCCGTGCCTGTAATCCCAATTTTTTTTAGCTTGAAATAAATTTACGAGAGATCAGATTATTACGGCCATAGCCGTAATCTTGAAATTAACCTGAAATAAATAACACATGTCAGATACAACAAACTAAAATCAAAGAAATAAAAATAAAGCACTTGGGTTTCCTCCCAAAAAGTGCTATGTTGAAGGTAAAAAAATTGAGACATATGTAATTTATTGAAATTAATTTTGATCGAAGTGAAATCACTTTACAAAATTATGGGTCAAATTGAAATTTTGACCAAGATGAAATAAATCACTCGGTTAGCAGGAGAATTTTAGTCAAAGATCAAATTTTCGTAAAATTGAAATTTGATCCCAATTTCTCAAATTTTGGAGAAAGGATCGATAGTCCAATTTTTCTGGTCAAAATTATAATTTTGACACCACAATTTTTGGAACACGAAAAGGAAATAACATAAAAGATTTTCGGTTTAATAGAAGGTCGAAATTGAAATTATGGCCAAGTTGGGATTAATTCCAAATTCTATCGCATTGGGTTAAAATTGAGATTTTGACCGAATTGAAATTGGATATTAATATGCATTTTTGTTGTGATGATTGAGATTTATGACTATTGGGGTCAAAAAAAGGCAATTTTGACCATGAATTTTGAGAAGCAAGTGATTGGCAAGCAATTAAAAATAAATTATTTTTATTTTATTTTTAATTGAGAAAAATCATGGATGCGGTTTGAAGAGAAGTTTTTCAGGAGTTACGATGGTTCCAAAAACGGAAGGCATGGGAAGCGATAATAGAAGGGAGAAATAAAAAAGTAGAGAAGGAATCAGCTTTTGCTAATTTTGGAAGACTCGAAGTTGAAGCAAGGAGTAGTCGACGAGAGGAACATCGACGCACAATAGGTAAGTAAAAAATTAAAAATTAAAAAAATTAAAAATAAAAAATAAAAAAATAAAAAAAATAAAAAAAATGAAACTTAGCTCAATGGTTGGGCTGGGCCGATATCTTCGCCGCGTCACGGGTTCGACCCCCCGCGAACGTGATATAAGTTTTACCGAATGCTTCCCTCTAGCGGAAGCTATTTTCCTAAGTCCATCCTTATCCGACCATTCTCCTGCTCTCATTGTGTTCGGCGCAAACATGCCCCGGAAAGGCCCTCGGTTCCCGTTTTTTAACAAATATCTCCTCTACCCGAGTATTTTGCATATGATTGAGTCCATTTGGAGGTCGAGCAACACCCATGGCACTCCAATGCTTATCCTGTGCCACAAGCTTACTATGGTCAAACAAGGGCTCAAGCAATGGGCACGGCATATTAGGACAGAAAAGGATGCTGCCCTAAGAGAGCATACTAGTAGGTTAAAAACCATATAGCAGCAGCTTCAATCTAATTATCATGATTCCACCCTTTGCGCGTTGGAGAAACAATAGCAAGAAAACATTAGAAATTACTGGCTCGAGGAAAATCTACTTTGAAACAACGATCCAGAGATCAGCTCATTTCTCTGGGGGACTCCAACACGGCGTATTTCTATAAACTGATGAAAGCTAGACGCATCCGGAATACTATCTCATCTATCAAAGACTCTCATGGGACCTATGTCACCGGAGATAATATCTCCAAGGAAGCGGTGCGGTACTACAAAGAGCTTCTTGCCCCTACTATGAATCCTCTACTCTTAACTTTTCCGGTTACTAAATCATTGTCCACCCCCGCCATTAGCTTGTTGGAGTCTACTTACTCCGCGGATGACATTGTAGACATCATTAGAAAAGCCAATATCTCTAAAGCCCCTGGAGTTGATGGGTTCAATGCTGCATTTTTTAAATCCTTTTGGGATACTATCAAAGACGAGGTTCTTC
Source organism: Costus lasius (assembly GCA_027563935.2). Lineage (NCBI taxonomy): Eukaryota > Viridiplantae > Streptophyta > Magnoliopsida > Zingiberales > Costaceae > Costus > Costus lasius. The sequence continues at coordinate 60,431,398 of CM050448.1, forward strand.
GGGCAATCTTCGATTTCTTGAAACACGAGCGCATGCTTAAGCGGGTGAATATCACCTCTCTCACTCTTATTCCCAAAGTCCCTAACCCTTCTTCTTTTGCAGAGCTCCGGCCTATCTCCGTTTGCCAAATGATTTACCAGTTCATTGCGAAAGTCTTGGCCGTCAGACTTCCAAGGGTTCTCCCGGAGCTCATTGACATAAGCCAACACGCTTTTATTCTGGGCAGATCCATCCAGGGGAATATAATGCTTTGCCAGGAGATCCTGAGCGGATATCACAACAAGCGCGGTGCCCCCCGTATGGCAATAAAATTAGATCTCCATAAGGCTTTTGATTCTGTTAGGTGGGAGGCCATTGATCACCTCCTCAAAGCATACAATTTTCCGGCTGAGTTCGTTGCTAGAATCATGGCATGTGTCTCTTCTCCTTCCTACACAATCAATCTTAATGGGGAGGATGTTGGTTTATTTAGAGGTACTAGGGGCCTGCGCCAAGGATGCCCTCTCTCCCTGTATCTTTTTATTCTCATCATGCAACACCTCTCGGACCTTCTTTCGGATCAACTGGTGCAAGGCCACCTTACCCCTCACAAGAAATGCAAAAGGTTGGGTATTACAAATCTCCAATTTGCCGATGACGTTATCATATTTTGTGACGCCTCCGTATCTTCGGCCAAGGCAATAAACAAAGTGCTCGAGGCCTTCTACATCCATACCGGCCTAACAATTAATAAGACTAAGTCGCATGTTTTTTCTTAGCTTCCTTGGATTCTAAAACTCAAACGCACCTCACTTCCATCCTTGGGATCCAAAGGGGTACAATGCCATTCCGGTATCTTGGTATCCTGATTACTAGCAAGTCTATAAAGGCTCGAGACTGCATGCCATTACTTGAAAAAATTACCGGTTATCTTTCCGCCTGGAGGGCAAAGAGTTGTTGGGGTATGCCCTTAAGGCTAATGTTTGAGGCCTTGGGATTATTTCAGTATCATGTATAAACTCTATGTTTATAAAGGCAATGGTTGTTATTCAGGTTGTTACATCATCTGCTGCAATATGTATACTTCTGAATAATGTCTCAATGCTGTTCAGCTTCGCTGACATGCAGTATTGTCCTTAGTCGAGATATCTTGGTGAACATGAGACAGCCTTGATATGATTGAGACTAATATGTGTTCTAATCTTATAGGATGCTTCGAGCATGGAATAAGATGTAGACTCATGGGTACATTGGATGTACTGGACAGACCCTACTTAGGATATTCAATTGCTTGTCACAATGTGAATAATCCTTATATGCAAACAAGTGGCATATTTCCTCTGACTTGAGATCACTTGTGTTTCTAAATGATGATTGGCATTGTTTTGAGGTAGTTCAATATCATTTGAAACATAATGGTTATAGACTATCTTGGATAGTGACCATGAGTCATGTTAGGGCACTAGTGATAGATATAGGATTGCCGTCTCCTTGATTGGAGTGTGATGTTCTATAGGGGCCCCCTGTATGAGATGATTGAGAAAGTGTATGGCCATACCCAGATGACTATGTTCATCTGATCTAATCATTCTCATCATATTGGAATTACAGGCTTGACACGCTTGTCCAATAAGAACATCCAGTGGCAAAGGAAACACATATGTCAAGTGACTTGGGTTCACACTTGTGCTGTGGTTTGGGTGTAGTCTTGGAAGACTCTTTCCTTTATATCGGGAGACAGTGATGTGTTGCTAGATACCCCTCACTGATCGTGATAACGTAAGTTATCGTTACCGACATTTAAAGGAAACCCTTAGGGTCGCACAATTTGATGATATGGCTTACTTGAGTCAGATCGTGTGGACTGAATTGTTTTGGTTCAGTTTAAAGGAGTTTAAACTCTGATTGTAAGTGAGATCTGGTCTGATCATGTTTGATTGATTAGGGCTTGAGATCGGTAAGCTTCGATCGAGAGAATTGATGCTAGATCGGTGAGATCAAGAGCATCAAGAGATGAATGGTTAGATCTTGAGCCTTATGGTTTAATTTGATCTAGACCAAGGCTTGGTTTAATTTGGTCTTTGAACCAAATGTAATTGAACCGGCTCATCATAGTGAGAGCATGGTTCAAAGGGGAGAGAAAAATGCGATGGTTCACTTGGAGTGAACGCATGAACGCATGATGTTAGTGGCTTGCTATTTTTGGAAGTCATGTTTCCAAAATAGAGAGCACGCCTCTACATTCGTGGGTGCATCTCTTTTCGCCTCTCGCCTCTTCCTCTCGACGCCTCTCTCTCTCGTGTGGGAAGTTCTTTCACGCAATGGAGAAGAGAAGAAAGCCAAGAGATCATCTCAATCTCCTTCACGCGATCAGGAGACCTTGGAGCTTTGCTAGCACAAGGAACGCCAAGGGAGTAGTCATCTTCACCTTGTGTGCGCCACCTTTGAAGGAGAGCCACATCGCCCTCTTCTTCCAAGACGCCATCCAAGAAATGGCATTGGTATGATCCCCTTCTTGATCTATACAAACTTATTAAGTTGATCTATGAACATACATGCGATCCTAGGAAGCCCTAAATTCCGCCCATGCAAGTTTTTTTATATCTGCATGATTAGGGTTTCGCCCCTTTAGGGAACTTTCAAGAGCCTCTCATATGCGTGCAGAGTTGAGCTTATAAAATCAATGTGCTATGGGAATATTAATTTTTGGTGTAGCGCTATTAAGCTCCACATGGGGGTTATCTCTAAGCTGAATTCCGCTCTTGCAAATTTTTTATGGTCTCGGGGGCACAGGAAGGGGCTTGCAAAGGTAGCTTGGATCAATATTACAAAGCCCACAACATATGGCGGGCTCGGCCTGTGAGACATCGGCAAGCTTAACATGGCTTTCCTCATGAGACATATTTGGAATATTATCCAAGACAAAAATTCACTATGGGTTAAATGGATCCACGAGATGTATTTAAAGTCCAGATGGTTGGGTATAAGATTGCAAATGGGGACTCCATCAGATTATAGCTTGACCCATGGCTCAGGCCTAGTTTAATTGGGATTTCCCTCAACCTCGATCCAAGAGCCTTATTGACATCTATGCAAGTATCTCCCAGGTGCTCATCCACTCAAATCTCAGCTCGGACCTCTTATATTGAAACCGCACTCCGCATGGAAAGTTCACTTTCAAATCCGCGTATGAGGGTCAAATCCAAGGCACGGAGGTGTACTGGAAGAATCTGGCTTGGTTTAAAGGAAGAATACCGCACCATTCCTTCCTTCTCTAGTTAATTTGCCAAGGCTGCTTATGTACCAAGGCGCACCTTCACGACTGGGGGGTGGTGCCGCTCCCAACTTGCATGCTTTGCCATGTGTGCTTTGTGCTCAAGGTGCGCCCACCAAGAAAATGCGCCTGTCCTAGGGTCGAACCCTAGACCTCCCACCTGGTCAAGCCACTGCTGCATGCGCCTCTGCCATGTGTGCTTTGTGCTCTTGTCTGATTAAATTACAAATTAATCTATCTAGACAAGATTGACACGCAGGTCAATTACACTTATAAATTAAACACAATGTGATTCGCAGATCACAAATAAATATTAATTTACAATTAACCAGGCTCGCAGGCCCCAGCACAGCACACATTAAAGGGCAACCCACATAAGATGAAATAAACAAGCACATGGCATCCAATCAAACATGTGATCCATTACTAAGAAAATAAAATTTTTGAAAAACCCATTGTCATCCATTTTAATTTTCTTATCTGCCCTACAACCTTACAACGGTCCATTGATAGGGATCCACTCATCATGTCTAGTTAGATCCACTGCCCTTGCATGCACCAAGTCTTAACTGACTTGAGTTGACCTAATGGTCAACCATGCATGCGCCAAGGGCTGAACAACCATCATGAGTTCTGGCAAGCGGGTGTGACCCCGGGCCTAACTCATGTGCGTTCAATGGTTGTCTCAACCAGACCTCGCTACACGCCTGTGATGCAATCGACCTATAGCCACCTCGTGCTTGCGCACAGGTGCCATCTGGTCGATCCATCTAGGCTGTCAGATGGTCTGATCAGACTCTTTGGATCTAACCTAGAGGATGACTTCAACCCCATCAACCCGTCTAAGGGTTTATAGTAGGCGCTTAGATCTAAGTGAGGCGCGCAAGGGATGAAGTTTTTAAGAAAAACTATACATTCAACATGCGCAACAACATAAGCATCATACATGCGCCACAAAGAATAAACATGCGACAATGCATGCATGTAAAATTTTTCGCATGATGATAACCCTAGATCTATTCACCTCAAACATGGATCACATATTAACATGAAGCAATCATATGATCAAGCAATAACATGCACTCTGATACCAATTGTAAGACCCCTTTCTAGAGGGGGGGGCGAAACCCAATAAGTGGCGCAAATAAAATTTCATGCGGAATCAAGGGTTTCATAAGATCATTAGCAAGAACACATGATCAACTTCATAAAGATTGGATTCATACCATAGCCATTTCGCTTGGATGGCGATTTGGAAGAAGAGAGAGCGAGAGGATCTCCTCCAAAGGATGTGCACACTAGATGAAGAAGTCGCCTACTCCCTTGGTACTCCTTGTGCTAGCAAGGCTCCAAGAAGTCTCGATCCGTGAGGGAAGATGAGATGAGTTGCTTGGCGAATTCTCCTTGGCCGAATGCTTCTCTATCTCTCGTTGACAAAAGCCACACGAGAACAAGAGCGAAGAGGAGCGACGAGAGTAACGTTCACATTGAACGTGGGGCGTGGTTTCTAAAAATAGCAAGCCATAAACTCGCCTTCAACTCTCATGCGATTAAGCATTTACATCAAGTGAACCGATCGCATACGCCACTCTCTTTGAACCAAGCGTTCACCTAAGTGAACCGGTTCTAATAAGGTTGGTTCAAAGACCAAACCAAAATAGCCCAAGTCATGGTCTAGATCTAATTGGACCCAATGGTTCCAGATCTAACCGCTCATCTCTGATGCTGCTGATCTCACCGATCTAACATCCATTCTCTCGATCAAAGCTTACCGATCTCAAGCCCTAATCAATCAAACATGATCAGACCAGATCTCACTTACAATCAGAGATTAAATCCCTTTTAAACTGAACCCAAACAATTCAGTCCACACGATCTGACTTAAGTAAGCCATATCATCAAATTGTGCGACCCTGAGGGTTTCCTTTAAATGTCGGTAATGATAACTTACGTTATCACGATCAGTGAGGGGTATCTAGCAACACATCACTGTCTCCCGATATAAAGGAAAGAGTCTTCCAAGACTACACCCAAACCACAGCACAAGTGTGAATCTACTCACAAGGCATACAAGTTTCCTTTGCCACTGGATGTTCTTATTGGACAAGCTAGTCAAGCCTGTAACTCCAATATGATGAACATGATTAGATCAGATGATCACAGTCATCTGGGTATGGCCATACACTTTCTCAATCATCTCATCCAGGGGGGCCCCTTTAGAACATCACACTCCAATCAAGGAGACGGCAATCCTATATCTATCACTAGTGCCCTAACCTGACTCATGATCATTATCCAAGATAGTCTATAACCATTATGTTTCAAATGATATTGAACTACCTCAAAACAATGACAACCATCATTTAGAAACACAAGTGATCTCAAGTCAGAGGAAATGTGCCACTTGTTGCATACAAGGATTATTCACATTGTGACAAGCAATTGAATATCCTAGTAGGGTCTGTCCAGTACAACCAATGTACCCATGAGTCTACATCTTATTCCATGCTCGAAGCATCCTATAAGATTAGAACACATATTAGTCTCAATCATATCAAGGCTGTCTCATGTTCACCAAGATATCTCGACTAAGGACATATAGCATGTCAGCCTAGCTGAACAGCATTGAGACATTATTCAGAAGTATACATATTGCAGCAGATGATGTAACAAACTGAATAACAACCATTGCCTTTATAAACTTAAGAGTTTATACATGATACTGATACAATCCCAAGGCCTCAAACATTAGCCTTAAGGGCATACCCCAACAATCTCCCACTTGCACTTAATCTAATGGTTGAGTAACCTCAAACCCATATTATTACAGTGCTTCTCATGCTTCTGCTGCGCCAGAGGCTTGGTAAGCGGGTCAGCCAGATTGTCATCTATATGAACCTTGTAGACTTTGATCTCGCCACGATCAATGATCTCCCGGATCAAGTGAAACCGTCTCTGTATGTGCTTGGACTTCTGGTGCGACCGTGGTTCCTTTGCTTGTGCGATTGCTCCAGTGTTATCACAGAAGATAACCAAAGGATCTGCACTCGAAGGAACAACACCAAGTTCCTGAATGAACTTATGAATCCATACTGCCTCCTTAGATGCTTCTGAGGCTGCAACATACTCGGCTTCTGTTGTGGAATCAGCAACGATGGACTGTTTGAAACTTTTCCACACCACAGCACCTCCATTCAAGCTAAACACATAGCCTGATTGCGATCGGAAATCATCCTGGTCAGATTGGAACGAAGCGTCAGTATATCCTTCAATACTGAGTTCTTCCTGACCACCATACACCAAGAACATATCTTTGGTCCTCCGAAGATATTTTAAAATGTTCTTGACTGCAATCCAGTGCGCCTGACCTGGATTACTTTGGAACCGACTGGTCACGCTTAACCCGTAAGCGACGTCTGGGCGAGTACACAACATCGCATACATAATGGACCCAATAGCCGAAGCATAAGGCGTATTGTCCATTTCATCTTTCTCAGTCTGTGTTTGTGGACACTGACTCTTTGAAAGATTCAGACCATGTCTGACTGGAAGATATCCTCTTTTAGAATTCTCTAAATGGAATCTCTCCAGGACTTTATCGATGTAAGTACTCTGGCACAGCCCGAGAAGCCTTTTAGATCTATCTCTGTAGATCTTCACACCTAATACATAGGCTGCTTCTCCTAAATCATTCATCTGGAAACATTTCCTTAACCATGCCTTAACAGCATGCAGTTCAGGAATATCATTTCCAATGATTAAGATATCATCGACGTAGAGGACCAGGAAAGTAATCACGCTCCCACTAAACCTCTTATATACACACGGGTCATCTTCATTCTTGATGAAACCAAACTCAAAGATTGATTCATCAAAACGAATATTCCAGCTTCTAGATGCTTGCTTAAGTCCATAAATGGACTTCTTTAACTTGCATATTTTATGACGATCTGATGGATTAGTGAAACCTTCAGGTTGTGTCATATACACATCCTCATCCAGTTTTCCATTAAGGAAAGCCGTTTTCACATCCATCTGCCAGATCTCATAATCATAATATGCAGCTATCGCGAAAAGAATCCGAATCGACTTGAACATGGCTACAGGAGAGAAAGTTTCATCATAATCTATCCCGTAGATTTGTTTGAAACCTTTCGCTACTAGCCTGCCTTTATAGGTAACCACGTTACCATCCATGTCAATCTTCTTCTTGAAGATCCATTTACAGCCTATAGGGATTACTCCCGGAGGCGGATCAACCAAATCCCAGACTTGGTTATCTGACATGGAGTCCATTTCGGCTCGCATAGCTTCAAGCCATCTAGCTGACTCCGGTCCACTGACCGCATCCGCATAAGTGAGGGGTTCATCATTGTCAATGATGTAGACTCCGTCATAGCGCTCAGGCTGTCGACGGATCCTTCCCGATCTTCGCGGTTCCCGTGATATCTGAGCCTCAGGTTGTTCAATAACCTGTTCTACCGGCTCAGGCTCATCCAACTGTGCTTGACTACTTTGTCCTTCCTCTGGATTCTCATCCAGCTTTATTTCTCTCCCACTGGCTTCTTGCAGAAGAAACTCCTTCTCAAGAAATATTGCCGTCCGAGCAACAAATACCTTGTTCTCTTTGGGATCGTAGAAATAATAACCCTTAGTTTCCTTAGGGTAACCGACAAAGATACATTTCTCAGATCTGCTCTCCAGTTTCCCAGAGGCGAGCTTTTTGACATAAGCCTCGCAACCCCAGATCCTGATAAATGTCAAGCTCGGCTGTTTCCCATACCATAATTCATATGGAGTCTTTGAAACTGCCTTGGATGGCACTCGGTTTAGTACCTTTGCAGCTGTTTCCAGTGCAAATCCCCAAAAGGAGTAAGGTAGAGTAGCCTGACTCATCATAGAACGAACCATATCAAGTAACGTTCTATTTCTCCTCTCGGACACACCATTCCATTGCGGTGTTCCTGGCGGAGTGAGCTGTGAGATAATCCCACACTCCTTCAGATAGTCAGTAAACGCATGACTCAAGTATTCTCCACCTCGATCAGAACGAAGTGCCTTGATATTTCGGCCTAGCTGATTCTGTACTTCATTTTTGAATTCTTTGAACTTGTCAAAAGATTCACTCTTATACCTCATCAGATAGACATAACCATATCTACTGAAATCATCAGTAAAGGTAATGAAGTACGAATAGCCACCTCTGGCATGTTTACTAAATGGCCCACACACATCACTGTGTATGAGGTCAAGTAAACCTGAAGCCCTTTGACCTTTGTTAGGAAAAGGAGACTTCGTCATTTTACCCATTAAACAAGCTTTGCATGTATCAATCTCCTCATAGGAGAATGATCCCAGCAGTCCATTGTCATGCAACCGCTTAAACGACTATGCCATAGCAAGGTGCTATGATCAGCATACTTGGCTTTCTTATTATCAATAGTTTGTATAGAATATTCCATGTCCAACATGAATAACCCATTGTTAATTGAACCAGTAGCATAAACAATATTATCCAAAGAAATAATACACTTTGAAATATTGCATTCAAAGGAAAACCCTTTCCTGACAAGAGCAGGAATAGAGATAATATTCTTGGTAATGCTAGGAACAAAATAACAATTGTTTAATTCTAATACAAGTCCAGATGGTAATGAGATGTAATATTACCCTACAGCAACAGCAGCAACCCGTGCCCCGTTTCCAACTCGTAGGTCCACCTCATGCTGCCCCACCTGTCTTCTTCTCTTGAGTTCCTGTACATTTGAACAAATGTGAACTCCACATGCAGTGTCCAACACCCATGATATAGAAGAAGATGATATCATGACTTCAGTCACAAATATACCTGAGCCAGAAGCGATGCTTCCCTTCTTGTCTCCTTGGAGCGCTTTACAGTCCTTTTTCCAGTGACCTAGCTGGCCACAGTGGAAACATCTGTATTCCTTCGACCGCTTAACCTGCTGTTTCAGAGCCTTATTGTAGTTCTTGACTGGGGCTTTGCCCTTCTTCCCCTTCTTCTTGTTCCTAGAAGGAACCATTAAGACAGAGGTTGAAGGCTTTCCCTTCAGAGTCTCCTCAGTAGTCAAGAGCATATTCAGCAACTCTGCCGGGGTACAATCGATTTTGTTCATATTAAAGTTAATAATGAACGCATCGAAAGAGGGCGGGAGAGATTGCAGAATAATGTCTACAGCAAGCTCCTGATTGATGGTATGCCCCAGTTTCTCTAGAGCCTCTTTGTGCCCAATCATCTTGAGCACGTGAGCTCCCACTGGGCTCCCTTCAGCCAGTTTCCTCTGAAAGAAAAGCTTGGTCAAATTATAGCGCTCAGTCCTCGCCTGTGCAGCATACAACATTTTGAGGTTTGCTATAATTTCTATAGCAGACATATCCTCATGCTGTCACTGCAGCGGTGGCATCATAGACGCTAGCATCAGGCAAGCGACATCAATGCTATCATTGACATGCTTTTCATAGGCTTCACGAACCGCCCTTGCGGCGTTCGCTGCGGGTTGAGGCGGTATTGCCGTCTCGAGGACATACAGTTTCCTCTCTGCCTTAAGAACAATCTTAAGGTGTCCGTACCAGTCTGAGAAGTTTGGCCCAGCAAACTTCTCCCTTTCTAGTAGGGATCGCACATTGAAGCTCATGGTGTTCGTTGCTGCAGGAATCTACAACAATGCAAGAACAGCAAGGTCAGTATCAATGTTTAGAATCAATCCAGGACTTAAGAAAGATTCTTTTCTCACTATTTTATCTGACTGAAAAATCCATTAAAACAGTCCGAAAGAGTAACACTCTTTTAGTGAGATGGGATCCAGATTTTATACTTGGTCTCCGCGTCCCGCTCAGGCGAGATAAGATGCACAGAGAGTACAAGCACTAATCTCTGGTAGGCAGTCCCTGCCAATCGCCAACCCGTGCGATTCCCCTTCATATGGGCAATCCAGCAGACTGTGCCAACTGAGTTGGTACAACACAGTCTCTGATCCCACAGATGGCTGCCTCCATATAGCTAACATATGCCCCATATGTAGCCTACATGGTCAAGCTGACCTGACCTACTCCCTGGACCACCACGTGCTATACTGAGCAACGAGAAGCGATAAATCCCTTCTCTGTAACACGCAGGTGAAATCACACACCGTCTGAAGATAGATGGGCGTGCCCACTGAGTGGGTACAACACGGCCCCAACGATAGTCAGAACAGTGAGGTTTCGCGCCAAAAGGCATTACGTGCTTGATATTTAGCGTTGGATTTTAACGGTCTTTTATCTTCTTACTATCAGGCAAATCCTATGGCTATAGCAGAAGATAAATAACTCATGCAATTCTAATTATTAAACAATAAAAGAAAGCATGGATCTTATGTGGTAAAAGCCCATTAAGCCTAAGTAAGACCTTAACCTAAATTAAGTCTTCACTTGCTTTCTTCATGGGGCTTTTTCTTCTCATCTGGCCCAACCCAGAGCCCAAGCGCCCACTGCAGCTCAAGGTGCGCCCACCAAGAAAATGCACCTATCCTAGGGTCGAACCCTAGACCTCCCACCTGGTCAAGCCACTGCTGCATGCGCCTCTGCCATGTGTGCTTTGTGCTCTTGTCTGATTAAATTACAAATTAATCTATCTAGACAAGATTGACACGCAGGTCAATTACACTTATAAATTAAACACAATGTGATTCGCAGATCACAAATAAATATTAATTTACAATTAACCAGGCTCGCAGGCCCCAGCACAGCACACATTAAAGGGCAACCCACATAAGATGAAATAAACAAGCACATGGCATCCAATCAAACATGTGATCCATTACTAAGAAAATAAAATTTTTGAAAAACCCATTGTCATCCATTTTAATTTTCTTATCTGCCCTACAACCTTACAACGGTCCATTGATAGGGATCCACTCATCATGTCTAGTTAGATCCACTGCCCTTGCATGCACCAAGTCTTAACTGACTTGAGTTGACCTAATGGTCAACCATGCATGCGCCAAGGGCTGAACAACCATCATGAGTTCTGGCAAGCGGGTGTGACCCCGGGCCTAACTCATGTGCGTTCAATGGTTGTCTCAACCAGACCTCGCTACACGCCTGTGATGCAATCGACCTATAGCCACCTCGTGCTTGCGCACAGGTGCCATCTGGTCGATCCATCTAGGCTGTCAGATGGTCTGATCAGACTCTTTGGATCTAACCTAGAGGATGACTTCAACCCCATCAACCCGTCTAAGGGTTTATAGTAGGCGCTTAGATCTAAGTGAGGCGCGCAAGGGATGAAGTTTTTAAGAAAAACTATACATTCAACATGCGCAACAACATAAGCATCATACATGCGCCACAAAGAATAAACATGCGACAATGCATGCATGTAAAATTTTTCGCATGATGATAACCCTAGATCTATTCACCTCAAACATGGATCACATATTAACATGAAGCAATCATATGATCAAGCAATAACATGCGCTCTGATACCAATTGTAAGACCCCTTTCTAGAGGGGGGGGCGAAACCCAATAAGTGGCGCAAATAAAATTTCATGCGGAATCAAGGGTTTCATAAGATCATTAGCAAGAACACATGATCAACTTCATAAAGATTGGATTCATACCATAGCCATTTCGCTTGGATGGTGATTTGGAAGAAGAGAGAGCGAGAGGATCTCCTCCAAAGGATGTGCACACTAGATGAAGAAGTCGCCTACTCCCTTGGTACTCCTTGTGCTAGCAAGGCTCCAAGAGGTCTCGATCCGTGAGGGAAGATGAGATGAGTTGCTTGGCGAATTCTCCTTGGCCGAATGCTTCTCTATCTCTCGTTGACACAAGCCACACGAGAACAAGAGCAAAGAGGAGCGACGAGAGTAACGTTCACATTGAACGTGGGGCGTGGTTTCTAAAAATAGCAAGCCATAAACTCGCCTTCAACTCTCATGCGATCAAGCGTTTACATCAAGTGAACCGATCGCATACGCCACTCTCTTTGAACCAAGCGTTCACCTAAGTGAACCGGTTCTAATAAGGTTGGTTCAAAGACCAAACCAAAATAGCCCAAGTCATGGTCTAGATCTAATTGGACCCAATGGTTCCAGATCTAACCGCTCATCTCTGATGCTGCTGATCTCACCGATCTAACATCCATTCTCTCGATCAAAGCTTACCAATCTCAAGCCCTAATCAATCAAACATGATCAGACCAGATCTCACTTACAATCAGAGATTAAATCCCTTTTAAACTGAACCCAAACAATTCAGTCCACACGATCTGACTTAAGTAAGCCATATCATCAAATTGTGCGACCCTGAGGGTTTCCTTTAAATGTCGGTAACGATAACTTACGTTATCACGATCAGTGAGGGGTATCTAGCAACACATCACTGTCTCCCGATATAAAGGAAAGAGTCTTCCAAGACTACACCCAAACCACAGCACAAGTGTGAATCTACTCACAAGGCATACAAGTTTCCTTTGCCACTGGATGTTCTTATTGGACAAGCTAGTCAAGCCTGTAACTCCAATATGATGAACATGATTAGATCAGATGATCATAGTCATCTGGGTATGGCCATACACTTTCTCAATCATCTCATCCAGGGGGGCCCCTTTAGAACATCACACTCCAATCAAGGAGACGGCAATCCTATATCTATCACTAGTGCCCTAACCTGACTCATGATCATTATCCAAGATAGTATATAACCATTATGTTTCAAATGATATTGAACTACCTCAAAACAATGAAAACCATCATTTAGAAACACAAGTGATCTCAAGTCAGAGGAAATGTGCCACTTGTTGCATACAAGGATTATTCACATTGTGACAAGCAATTGAATATCCTAGTAGGGTCTGTCCAGTACAACCAATGTACCCATGAGTCTGCATCTTATTCCATGCTCGAAGCATCCTATAAGATTAGAACACATATTAGTCTCAATCATATCAAGGCTGTCTAATGTTCACCAAGATATCTCGACTAAGGACATATAGCATGTCAGCCTAGCTGAACAGCATTGAGACATTATTCAGAAGTATACATATTGCAGCAGATGATGTAACAAACTGAATAACAACCATTGCCTTTATAAACTTAAGAGTTTATACATGATACTGATACAATCCCAAGGCCTCAAACATTAGCCTTAAGGGCATACCCCAACAAAGGAAAACTCCAGTTAACAAAAACCATTCAACAGAGAGACAACTCCGATAAATAAAATCATTGACGGAGAGAGCAACTCTGATAAAAAAAAAATAATCAATTTTTATGCCTCCGGCAACTATTATGGCTATTGTTGTTGAAAATTATTTTCCCCGGGGATCCTTTCTGATGGGAAGAATAATGAAAGAGGAAAGAGGTGTTGATGAAATTTAAAAGAAAAAAAAATAACAGCGTGAGTGAAAATTAAAATAGAGGCTGAGAGAAAATGTGAGGTCTTGGTAGAAGAAGATGCGTGGAAGGAAATTAGAAGAAAAGAAAAGATGAAATTTTGGAAGAATTGGAGAAGGAAACGCTGCTTAACCCTTGCGTGATCTCGCCGACAATTTTTATTCAATGCTGCACCGCGATATTCATTATGATGGAGGCATACTCGCCTCGTCGAAACCTTCCTTATTGTCTTCATCGTCGTCAACATGAGAAGACATTGGAGAAAACGGAGGAGGCACATCCACCTCTGAGCAGGGGAGGAAGGGATCCCTACTCGTCATCATCATCTCGAACGCGAGAAGAACTCGTTGGCTGGTACGAAACTTCGCACGTCCGCCTTCGAGTAGGAAAGAAACGAAGGAAGTATTCTTCTAAGCGCCACGCTTCTTTCTCCGGGCAAGGGAGAAGACATCGACAATAGAACAAGCGTGTCTGCCTCCGAATGGAAAGGAAGGAGGTTTTCTTTGAAGGACGGCGCCACTTCCACAAACCACGCTTCCGCGTGATTCTGTCGCCGGAATTGTAGTCACCTCATCCGCCGGTACTGAAATCCCTTAATGAAGCACGTCTATCTAAACAGAAAGGGAGGAAAGAAACTTCCCTTGTCGTCTTCATCGCCGTTGTCTCTGGTACGAGAAGAAAACATCGCCAGTTGGGAGGATAGTGTACACCTCTGCTCCCTCTGTCCTCCTGCTCAGTGAAGCATCGGTGACGACAGAAGGGAAGTTGACCGTCACCTCTCAACTCTGTTCTTGCCGACGAAGCCACCTGGTTCTTCAGTCTCTATTGGTATTGATGACACCGTCCGACCCATCCGCTTGGTCTTCTACCTCCATTGATGCCGATGACATCATCCGACGCATCCGCTGAACGCCTTCGTCTCTGATTTTACCGAAGCTTGCCTCTTGCACTCATCGTCTTCTTTGACAAACATGACATTGACATGTCAGATTGAATTGAAACTTCGGATAAACCTTCTCCTTGAATGTGTGAATCTATGGCCAGAAAGATCCGGCCATCTGACGGCTGAATCGCAGGAATCGGGAGATTTTCCGGTGATCTCTATTATGTTTTTCAGCCACGAACACTCGACGTTCATTCACATCGAACTCAACATCCGGCCATCGGATCATGCTGATATTTTAGCCACAGCTACTCCTTGAAAGTACGAACCTATGACCAGAAAGATCCGGTCATCCAACAGCTGGATCGCCGGAATCGAATGATTTTCCGGCGATCTTCTTTTCTCGCTTGCTACTGATACCTCTGAAGTTCTGCTTCATGTACACGACATCCGGCCATCTGATAGAACTGAAAATTTGACCACATCCTCTCAACGAGCCTGCGAACCTATGGGCCAAAGGATTTGGCCATCTGGCATCTGGATCGCCAGAATCGAAAGCTTTTCCAGTGACCTATGTTTGTCCCTATTTTGGACGAAAAAAAACATGTATTTCACTACTGTAATGCGTCGATTTGTAACTAGGCGGCGTTAATCCGGCAAGATGCAGGAAGTCATCGGGTAGAGCTACTGAGTATCTAGTAGACGAATGGCGAAAGATCGAAGATGATAGGCGGACGGTGAAATCTCTTCACGTGTGTCACAGACGCCATGAAAGAAATTGTTGGATCCAACGATCCAATTTCGTTGAAAGATAATCTAATGACCCAGACATGTGCACACATTTAACTAAAGTTAGCACAATTTCAAAGGCAAATGATGTAAATCGAAATAAATAAAATGGGAATTGGGTTTAGTTTAGTCGAATTGAAACCCAGTCAAATTTCCTTCTGAAATTAACCCAAATGTGAATTTGATTTTGGCTTTGGTCCAAACTCAAATTTGAAATGAATCTAATTCATGATGAGCACGACAGAAATTCAATCTGAAAATAAAAATAAAATATTGCTATGATTCAATTGAAAGAAGAAACAGCTTGACTGTAGAAAAAAAAAGGAGAAATGATATATGTTGGATGTACCCTAACTCGGGTTTGAATTTGTCTAAACCATACATTGTTCTTGACTAAACTTAACTTTGATTTAATGAAAAGAAAGAAGAAGAGAAAGAATATTTTGTTACTGCATTTTGTCCATAATATTGTTTCGGAGGTGCGTACGTTGATACTATATATTGAGGCGTAGTTCCTCAATATTATTACAATAGTGCTAGTAGCAATTTGTGAAAGATGAAATAAAATAAATATTCACGGAAAGAATATTTATTTGCGATGAAATAAAATAAATATTCACAGAAAGAATATTTATTTATGAAAGATGAAATAAAATAAATATTCACAGAAAGAATATTTATTTTTGAAAGATGAAGTCAGATAAATATTCATAGAAAGAATATTTATGGAAAGAAGAAGAAAGAGAATTTTAAAAGATAAAAGAAATAAAATATGAAATACGAAATCAAATAAGTATTCACAGAAGGACTATTTATCAAAGAAACGAAGGAATGAAGCTGAAAGATGAAATTAAATAAATATTCATAGAAAGAATATTTATCAAATGAAAGAAATCAGATAAATATTCAAAGAAAGAATATTTATCGAAGAAAGAGAAAGCAAATAAATATTGACAGAAAGAATATTTATCGAAGAAAGAGAAAGCAAATAAATATTCACCGAAAGAATATTTATCGAAGGAAGAGAAATCAGATAAATATTCATATAAAGAATATTTATCGAAGAAAGATGAAATTAGATAAATATTCACAAAAAGAATATTTATCGAAGAAATTGAAATCAGATAAATATTCATAGAAAGAATATTTATCGAAAGAACGAAAATGGAAAAAAGATAGAAAAAAAATTAAAATTAGATAAATATTTACAGAAAGAATATTTATCAAAAGAATGACACGACATATTGTTAATAATATTGTTTGAGAGGTGCGTATGTCGATACTAGGTATCGAGGCATAGTTCCTCAATATTATTATAATGTTGCTTATGTCACTTGAAATGAAATAAATATTCATTGAAAGAATATTTATTGATTGAAGGAAGATAAAAGAATGGAAGATGGAAGAAATATCGAAGAAATTGAAATGAATGATGAAATATGAAGAACAAGCTGATTTCAAATAAATATTCATTGAAAGAATATTTATGAGAAAATGAAGAGTGAAAGAGATATGAATGAATGAAAATGAAATTGTAAGCCTTTTATGGCAGATGTTATGAATGAACGATATTGTTCTTCCGAATTTTTATCTTTATTTGATTTTATATGTTTAGATCTATTAATCAAAGGTGCCCTAAGCTACTTAGGGATAATTAACAATGAATGCTTGCATTCATTGGAAGCCATAACCCACTTAAATAAAAAGCCTTATATTCATAAGGTGAATTTGAAATGGTCGCATCATATTTTCATGAAATTGAAATTAAACCATTTTTAACCCAACAAATTCTGGCACTCTCGGTGGGACATGGCTTCACCTTCTATCTTGAGATCTATACTTAAAAATCAGTTCAAATTTTGGAAAAACATCATTTCATCATCACTCTGCCAAATTTGGCAATGAAGCGAGCAGGAGTAATGACCTGCCTGAAAAAAAAATCATTACCTAGCTCGTCACAAACGGCAGACGGTAAAGGCAAATCAAGTCCGTTGATGGCTATCAATTTGCCAAAAATTGAAATATTGAGTTCGCTCACCATGAATTTTTTTTATTTTTTTCTTTTTTCTTTTCGCAGGAAATTTGTGATGGCATCCAAGAAGAACATTTTCATCAAAGGAACAAGAAGTACTAAACTAAACTTACAATTTGGTTCCATTTCTGAAGTGGCAAATTTCATTTATTTGCCGCCTAAGGATTCTAGAAGCATCCCGGTGAAGATGACTGAGCACGAGATTGTGTAGAAGACTGAAAACAAGGATCGCGAAGATTCGAAGAAGACCAAGATTGCTGCAATGAAGATGGCGCAGGTCAAGGATCGCGGAGATTGTAAGAACACCAAGATCACTATAACCAAAACTGCTTCACGGCTGAGGAGGGCCGTTGTTATTCAACAGGAAGAACCCACTTTCACAGTTAATGGGGGCAAGTTTGATATGTTCCGGACTGATCACTATAGATATCAATCGCACCGTATGGATAGACTTTCTGCACAACATATGGACTAATACATCTAGATCACAACTTTCTCGGAAATAATCTGAGCCTCGAATTAAAAAGTAGGACCAAATCTCCAACTTCAAATTCCTTGTGCTCTATACATTTGTCGTGAAACCTCTTGTTTCGTTCCTTATAGATTTTAGCATTCTCCTACACCTCAAGTCGTATTTCATCCAATTTAATCAAATCCAATTTCCTCCTCTCACCCGTTGTCTTGAAATCATAGTTTAAAGCTCTTATCGCCCAGAATGCCTTATGCTCAAGTTTGACTGGAAGATGACAAGACTTCCCATATATCATTTGAAACGGAGACATTCCTATAGGAGTCTTAAAGACAGTTCGACAGGCCCAGAGAGCATTATCCAATTTAAGGGCCCAATTTGTTCTCGCAATCGAAACCGTGCGATCCTCCACCACTTATAATCAGTCGTGGCACCCATACTTTTTTCGTAAAGCAGAAAATCTTTGTTCAATGAAATGCGATCCTCCTTCGCTTATAATCACTCGCGGCACCCCGAATCTTGGAAGGATAGTATTCCTCAACATCCGTATCACAAATCTAGAGTCATTGGTTGGTGCGACTGAAGCTTCTACCCACTTTGACACATAGTCGACAGCCACCAAGATAAACTTATTTCCACGAGAAGATGAAAATGGGCCCATAAAATCTATCCCCCACACATCAAATAATTCAACTTCTAAAATATTATGTAAGGGAAGTTCATCTCGTTTCGAAATGTTGCCACTTCGTTGGCAACTATCATAAGTCAGAATAAAATTTCATGCATCCTGAAAAATACTGGGTCAATATAATCTATACTGGACTGACCCGCTGTGAGGTGCTAACACAGACATATGGGTATATCAATAGTAGATATACTGGACTGACCCGCTGTGAGGCTCTAACTTAATGTCATAAGTTATCCTCATAAGTGATAGGAGATGCATTGATCCCTTAACTTGAGGTCATTGACTCTCCTATATGGTTAGGGACATGCTTTGATACAATCTAACACCTCTCCGTAGTTCGGAGGTTATAACAGTCATCATTGAGTATATCACAACCCATATGAGAAGGTCAATTGACAAACAAAAGATTTGCCTCTTCCTGAGGGAAGCTTGAAATCCATGGGGCCCCCCCTATGGTTCTATGACTAAAAGTGTATGGTCATACCAAGGTGAGAACCTGATTTAGTCATAACCATGAGATTGGGTGAAAACAAGTGGTGACACACTTGTCTAATCGGATATCAGTTTGGCAAAGAGACTGTAATGAATCTTGTTGGGAAATACCGGGTGTAATTTAAATTTTTCCAGTCCCAGGACGCAGCAGAATAAGCATTACACCCGATACATATTCCCTTGTTAAGGATCCATGCGAGAGGAGGAACACAAGGATGTGTTAGAGATTATACCTCTCTTGCTCGTTTGGTTGATGATGCCATGTTGAAGACGCTCAAGTGCTCATCCTCTACAAGTATCCACGCATCGACCTTCTCAACGTTGCTCCCTTCCATGCTTGGTGCTACCCTCAGGAAGAAAATCAAGCCTTCAAACACCCTCTTCTATACTTGCGCCACCTTCAAGGGAAGTTGCACCAAGTAGAGAAGGGATGAGGATGATGCCGCCAACTCCAAGTCCTCCTTACTCCAAGAGATGAAGGAGAGGATGAGTTTTGGCCCTTAGGAAGAGGTGGAAGACGCCAAGCAATCCTTCTTCTTGCGCCAAGAAGAGATGAAGAAGAAGAGATGCTTGCGGCTTCAAGAAGGAAGAAGTGTTGCGCCAAGCCTTGCTTTCACCACATAGATGTTGCTCACACCTCTTGATGTCTTGCTCTCGGCAATTGTGTGTATTGAGGGCTCACGCATGCATCTATTTAGTAAATGCAAAAGGCGGCAAGGCTAGAGGCTTAAGGGCGCAACTCATGAAGGGGAAATTTGGTTAGGGTTAAGGGGAGTGAGCAACTAGGGTTTGAAGCAAGGAAATATTCCAAAGAATTTTCATAAACCCCTAGCTCTCTTCCATATGCACTCAAGACTTTCTATAAAAGTCCAATGAGCCATATCAGCCCCATGTCTTGCCATGAAGGCAAGCATACCATCAATGGACCAAGGGGAAGGCGCATAATGCTTCCTAATGAAGCAAATTGTGTCACCCAAACCCCATTATACCCTTAGGCGCTAATGGGGTTGGGTTTCTCCCCTTTATACCCTTTTAACCAATTCTCTCTTCATGACAACTTGTTATTGAGCCTCATTGGGTAATGAGCTAGCCCAAACTTCATTGCATGGGCTTATTAAGCCATTGGATCAAATCCAATGTGACCGTAATCCAAAAGTGACCAATCTAGGTCAATTTCTGGTCAAGCTGCCAAAAATAAAGTTTGGCTCCAATAACTTTCTTCCTGAAGAAACCCCTTTCGAGAGGGGGGCGAAAACCCTAAGCATGGCGCAAATAAAATTTTGCAAGCGGAAGCAAGGGTTTGATGATCTTTTGCATGCCATATGATCAACTATCATAGATTGAATAGATCAAGAGTAGATCATACCAATGCCATCGGTTTGGTTGGTGCCTTGGAAGCAAAGACGCAAGTGCTCCTTCTCCAAAGGTGACGCACACAACAAGTGAAGATGGCTTGCTCCTTTGAATCCTTTGTGCTAGCAAAGTGCTTCAATGGGACCTTGTCGCGTGAAGGAGAGGATAGAGATCGCTTTTCTCGGCCGAATTCCTCCTCTTGTCGTCAACACACTCTCCTCTCCACGAGATTGCAAGCGGTCATCATCCAAGAGAAGCGTTGAGGCGTTTTTACAAAGTCGCCTTGATGACTTTCCAAAAATGGAATGACATGAAGTAATGCTTTGAAAACCGACCAAAACGCTTAAGCATTGAACCAAGCGTTCACACACATGTGAACCGGTTCATGCTCAATCGATCCAATTGACTTTGGTCCAAAAAACCAAATCAAATCAGCCCAAGCCATGGTCTAGACCTCATTGAACCAATAGGTTCTAGATCTAACCGTTCATCTCCTGATGCTCCTGATCTTACCGATCTAGCATCATCTCTCTCGATCGAAGCTTACCGATCTCAAGCCCTAATCAATCAAACATGATCAGACCAGATCTCACTTACAATCAGAGATTAAATCCCTTTAAACTGAACCCAAACAATTCAGTCCACACGATCTGACTCAAGTAAGCCATATCATCAAATTGTGCGACCCTGAGGGTTTCCTTTAAATGTCGGTAACGATAACTTACGTTATCACGATCAGTGAGGGGTATCTAGCAACACATCACTGTCTCCCGATATAAAGGAAAGAGTCTTCCAAGACTACACCCAAACCACAGCACAAGTGTGAATCCACTTCACAAGGCACGCATGTTTCCTTTGCCACTGGATGTTCTTATTGGATAAGCGTGTCAAGCCTGTAGCTCCAATATGATGAGCATGATTAGATCAGATGCACATAGTCACCTTGGTATGGCCATACACTTTCTCAATCATCTCATCTAGGGGGCCCCTATAGAACACCACACTCCTTCAACAAGGAGACGGCAATCCTCTATCTATCACTAGTGCCCTAACCTGACTCATGATCATTATCCAAGATAGTCTATAACCATTATGTTTCAAATGATATTGAACTACCTCAACACAATGACAATCATCATTTAGAAACACAAGTGATCTCAAGTCAGAGGACATGTGCCACTTGTTGCAATCAAGGATCATTCACATTGTGACAAGCAATTGAATGTCCTACTAGGGTCTGTCCAGTACATCCAATGTACCCATGAGTCTACATCTTATTCCATGCTCGAAGCATCCTATAAGATTAGAATACATATTAGTCTTAACCATATCAAGGCTGTCTCATGTTCACCAAGATATCTCGACTAAGGACTTTATAGCATGTCAGCCCAGCTGAACAGCTTTGAGACATTATTCAGAAGTACACTAATTGCAGCAGAGAAGGTAACAACCTGAATAATAACCATGCCTTTATAAACACAAGAGTTTATTACATGATACTGATACAATCCCAAGGCCTCAAACATTAGCCTTAAGGGCATACCCCAACAATCTCCCACTTGCACTTAATCTAATGGTTGAGAAATCTCAAACCCATATTATTACAGTGCTTCTCATGCTTCTGCTGCGCCAGAGGCTTGGTAAGCGGGTCAGCTAGATTGTCATCTATATGAACCTTGCAGACTTTGATCTCGCCACGATCAATGATCTCCCGGATCAAGTGAAACCGTCTCTGTATGTGCTTGGACTTCTGGTGCGACCGTGGTTCCTTTGCTTGTGCGATTGCTCCAGTGTTATCACAGAAGATAACCAAAGGATCTGCACTTGAAGGAACAACACCAAGTTCTCTCACGAACTTACGAATCCACACTGCCTCCTTGGATGCTTCCGAGGCTGCAACATACTCGGCTTCTGTTGTGGAATCAGCAACAGTTGACTGTTTGAAACTCTTCCACACCACTGCTCCACCATTCAAGCTAAAAACATAGCCTGATTGCGATCGGAAATCATCCTGGTCCGACTGGAACGAAGCGTCAGTATATCCCTCTATACTGAGTTCTTCCTGACCACCATATATCAAGAACATATCTTTGGTCCTCCGCAGATATTTTAAAATGTTCTTGACTGCAATCCAGTGCGCCATACCTGGATTACTTTGGAACCGACTGGTCACGCTTAACCCGTAAGCGACGTCTGGGCGAGTACACAACATCGCATACATTATGGACCCAATAGCCGAAGCATAAGGCGTATTGTCCATTTCATCTTTCTCAGTCTGTGTTTGTGGACACTGACTCTTCGAAAGATTCAGACCATGTCTGACTGGAAGATATCCTCTTTTAGAATTCTCTAAATGGAATCTCTCCAGGACTTTCTCGATGTAAGTACTCTGGCACAGCCCGAGAAGCCTCTTAGATCTATCCCTGTAGATCTTCACACCTAAAACATAGGCTGCTTCTCCTAGATCTTTCATCTGAAAACATTTTCCTAACCATGCTTTAACAGCATGCAGTTCAGGAATATCGTTTCCAATTATTAAGATATCGTAGAGGACTAGAAAAGTAATCACGCTCCCACTAAACCTCTTATATACACACGGGTCATCTTCGTTCTTGATGAAACCAAACTCAGAGATTGATTCATCAAAATGAATATTCCAGCTTCTAGATGCTTGTTTAAGTCCATAAATGGACCTTTTTAACTTGCATATTTTATGACGATCTGCTGGATTAGTGAAACCTTCAGGTTGTGTCATATACACATCCTCATCCAGTTTTCCATTAAGGAAAGCCGTCTTCACATCCATCTGCCAGATCTCATAATCGTAATATGCTGCTATCGCGAAAAGAATCCGAATAGACTTAAACATGGCTACAGGTGAGAAAGTTTCATCATAATCTATCCCGTAGATTTGTTTGAAACCTTTCGCAACTAGCCTGCCTTTATAGGTAACTACGTTACCATCCATGTCAATCTTCTTCTTGAAGATCCATTTACAGCCTATAGGGATTACTCCCGGAGGCGGATCAACCAAATCCCAGACTTGGTTATCTGACATGGAGTCCATCTCGGCTCGCATAGCTTCAAGCCATCTAGCTGACTCCGGTCCACTGACCGCATCCGCATAAGTAAGGGGTTCATCATTATCAATGATGTAGACTCCGTCATAGCGCTCAGGCTGTCGACGGATCCTTCCCGATCTACACGGTTCCCGTGATATTTGAGCCTCAGGTTGTTCAGTAACCTGTTCTACCGGCTCAGGCACATCCAACTGTGCTTGACTACTTTGTCCATCCTCTGGATTCTCATCCAGCTTTATTTCTCTCCCACTGGCTTCTTGCAGAAGAAACTCCTTCTCAAGAAATATTGCCGTCCGAGCAACAAATACCTTGTTCTCTTTGGGATCGTAGAAATAATAACCCTTAGTTTCCTTAGGGTAACCGACAAAGATGCATTTGTCAGATCTGCTCTCCAGTTTCCCAGAGGCGAGCTTTTTGACATAAGCCTCGCAACCCCAGATCCTGATAAAAGTCAAGCTCGGCTGTTTCCCATACCATAACTCGTATGGAGTCTTAGAAACTGCCTTGGATGGCACTCGGTTTAGTACCTTTGCAGCTGTTTCCAGTGCAAATCCCCAAAAGGAGTATGGAAGAGTAGCCTGACTCATCATAGAACGAAACATATCAAGTAACGTTCTATTTCTCCTCTCGGACACACCATTCCATTGCGGTGTTCCTGGCGGAGTGAGCTGTGAGATAATCCCACACTCCTTCAGATAGTCAGTAAACTTATGACTCAAGTATTCTCCACCTCGATCAGAACGAAGTGCCTTGATATTTCGGCCTAGCTGATTCTGTACTTCATTCTTGAACTCTTTGAACTTGTCAAAAGATTCACTTTTATGTCTCATTAAATAGACATACCCATACCTACTGAAATCATCAGTAAAGGTAATGAAGTACTGATAGCCACCTCTGGCATGTTTACTAAACGGCCCACACACATCACTGTGTATAAGGTCAAGTAAACCTGAAGCCCTTTGACCTTTGTTAGGAAAAGGTGACTTCGTCATTTTACCCATTAAACAAGCTTTGCATGTATCAATCTCCTCATAGGAGAATGATCCCAGCAGTCCATGATCATGCAACCGCTTAATGCGCTTCTTGTTAATATGGCCTAAACGACTATGCCATAGCAAGGTGCTATCATCAGCATACTTGGCTTTCTTATTATCAATGTTTTGTATAGAATATTCCATGTCCAACATGAATAACCCATTGTTGATTGAACCAGTTGCATAAACAATATTATCATAAGATAAAACACACTTTGAAATATTGCATTCAAAGGAAAATCCCTTCCTGACAAGAGCAGGAATGGAGATAATATTTTTAGTGATACTGGGAACAAAGTAACAATTGTTTAATTCCAATACAATGCCAGATGGTAAAGAAATGAAATAGTCTCCTACAGCAACAGCAGCAACCCGTGCCCCGTTTCCAACGCGTAGGTCTACCTCATGCTGTCCCACCTGCCTTCTTCTCTTGAGTTCCTGTACATTTGAACAAATGTGAACTCCACATGCAGTGTCCAACACCCATGAAACAGAAGAAGATGATATCATGACCTCAGTCACAAATATACCTGAGCCAGAAGCAATGCTTCCCCTCTTGTCTCCTTGGAGCGCTTTACAGTCCTTTTTCCAGTGACCCAGCTGGCCACAGTGGAAACACCTGTTGTCCTTTGACCGCTTTACCTTCTGTTTCAGAGCCTTACTGTAGTTCTTGACAGGGGCTTTGCCCTTCTTCCCCTTCTTCTTGTTCTTGGAAGGAACCATTAAGACAGAGGTTGAAGGCTTTCCCTTCAGAGTTTCCTCAGTAGTCAAGAGCATATTCAGCAGCTCTGCCGGAGTACAATCGATTTTGTTCATATTAAAGTTAATGATGAACGCATCGAAAGAAGGCGGAAGAGACTGCAGAATAATATCTACAGCAAGCTCCTGGTTGATGGTATGCCCCAGTTTCTCCAGAGCCTCCTTGTGCCCAATCATCTTGAGCACGTGAGCTCCCACTGGGCTCCCTTCAGCCAGTTTGCTCTGAAAGAAAAGCTTTGTCAGATTATAGCGTTCTGTCCTCGCCTGTGCAGCATACAGCATCTTGAGGTTCGCTATAATCTCTATAGCCGACATATCCTCATGCTGACGCTGCAGCGGTGGCGTCATAGACGCTAGCATCAGGCAAGCGACATCAATGCTATCATTGACGTGCTTTTCATAGGCATCACGAACTGCCCTTGCGGCGTTCGCAGCGGGTTGAGGCGGCACAGCCGTCTCGAGGACATACAGTTTCCTCTCTGCCTTAAGAACGATCTTAAGGTGTCCAAACCAGTCTGAGAAGTTTGGCCCAGCAAACTTCTCCCTTTCCAGTAGGGATCGCACATTGAAGCTCATGGTGTTCGTTGCTGCAGGAATCTACAACAATGCAAGAACAGCAAGGTCAGTATCAATGTTCAGAATCAATCCAGGACTTAAGAAAGATTCTTTTTCTCACTATTTTATCTGGCTGAAAAATCCAGCAAAACAGCCCGAAAGAGTAGAACTCTTTTAGTGAGATGGGATCCAGATTTCATACTTGGTCTCCGCGTCCCGCTCAGGCGAGATAAGATGCACAGAGATGACAAGTACTAATTTCTGGTAGGCTGTCCCAGCCAATCGCCAACCCGTGCGATTCCCCTTCATCTGGGCAATCCAGCAGACTGTGCCAACTGAGTTGGTACAACACAATCTCTGACCCCACAGATGGCTGCCTCCATGTGCTACCATATGCTCCACACATGTAGCCTACATGGTCAAGCTGACCCGACCTACTCCCTGGACCACCACGTGCTATGCTGAGCAACGAGAAGCGATAAATCCCTTCTCTGTAACACGCAGGTGAAATCACACACCGTCTGAAGATAGATGGACGTGCCCACTGAGTGGGTTCAACACGGCTCCAACGATAGTCAGAACAGTGAGGTTTCGCGTCAGAAGGCATTACGTGCTTGATATTTTAGCGTTGGATTTTAACGGTCTTTTATCTTCTTACTATCAGGCAAATCCTATGGCTATAGCAGAAGATAAATAACTCATGCAATTCTATTATTAAACAATAAAAAGAAAGCATGGATCTTATGTGGTAAAAGCCCATAGAGCCTAAGTAAGACCTTAAATCAACTTAAGTCTTCACTTGCTCTTCTTGGGTCTTTTGCATCTCATCTGGTCCAACCCAGGGCCCTTGCGCCAAGAGCACCTCAGGTGAGCCACCAGCTGAATGCCCCTCTGGGATGTGTGCCTTTGTGCTCTTGTCTAATCAAAATACATTTTGATCTATCTAGACAAGTTTGACTCGCAGGTCAATTATACAATAAATTAATTAAAAAGTGATTCGCAGATCACAATAATATTAATTTACAGGTTTAATTCCAGGCACGCAGGCCCCAGCACAGCACACATTATATTGGGCACCCACATAAGAATAAATAAACAAACATCATGGCATCATTCAATCAACATGTGATCCATTACAAGAAAATAAAATTTTGAAAACCCATTGGCATCAATTTTAATTTTCTTATGTGCCTTACAACCTTACAATGGTCCATTGATAGGGATCCACTCATCAATCTAGTTAGATCCATGCCCTTACATGCACCAAGTCCTAACTGACTCGAGTTGACCTAATGGTCAACCATGCATGCGCCAAGGGCTGAACAGCCAACATGAGTTCTGGCAAGCGGGTGTGACCCCGGGCCTAACTTATGTGTGTTCACTGGTTGTCTCAACCAGACCTCGCTACACGCCTTTGATGCAGTTAACCTATAGCCACCTCGTGCTTGCGCAAAGGTGCTATCTGGTCAACCCATCTAGGCTGTCAGATGGTCTGATCAGACTTAGTTGATCTATACTAGATGATGCTTTCAACCCCATCAACCCATCTAAGGGTTTAAAGTAGGGCCTTAGATCTAGATGAGGGGCGCAAGATCTTTTGTTTTGTCAAAAATAACATGTAAGAAGCGCCAACAAACATGCGCCATCCATAACAATTGTAGAGTCCCCTTCAAGGGGGAGCGCAACTTTGACAAAAACAACAACAAGCACCAATACATGCGGCTAAGAGCAATAAACATCATGCATGTTGTTTTCGCATCATAATTTTCATGAGCTTGCGCATGTAACCAACCATAGATCTAAGCATAAGTGTAAACATGGATCACACGAGCAAACATAATAGCATGCGTAAAGCCAAGCTCTGATACCAATTGAAGAAACCCCTTTCGAGAGGGGGGCGAAAACCCTAAGCATGGCGCAAATAAAATTTTGCAAGCGGAAGCAAGGGTTTGATGATCTTTTGCATGCCATATGATCAACTATCATAGATTGAATAGATCAAGAGTAGATCATACCAATGCCATCGGTTTGGTTGGTGCCTTGGAAGCAAAGACGCAAGTGCTCCTTCTCCAAAGGTGACGCACACAACAAGTGAAGATGGCTTGCTCCTTTGAATCCTTTGTGCTAGCAAAGTGCTTCAATGGGACCTTGTCGCGTGAAGGAGAGGATAGAGATCGCTTTTCTCGGCCGAATTCCTCCTCTTGTCGTCAACACACTCTCCTCTCCACGAGATTGCAAGCGGTCATCATCCAAGAGAAGCGTTGAGGCATTTTTACAAAGTCGCCTTGATGACTTTCCAAAAATGGAATGACATGAAGTAATGCTTTGAAAACCGACCAAAACGCTTAAGCATTGAACCAAGCGTTCACACACATGTGAACCGGTTCATGCTCAATCGATCCAATTGACTTTGGTCCAAAAAACCAAATCAAATCAGCCCAAGCCATGGTCTAGACCTCATTGAACCAATAGGTTCCAGATCTAACCGTTCATCTCCTGATGCTCCTGATCTTACCGATCTAGCATCATCTCTCTCGATCGAAGCTTACCGATCTCAAGCCTTAATCAATCAAACATGATCAGACCAGATCTCACTTACAATCAGAGATTAAATCCCTTTAAACTGAACCCAAACAATTCAGTCCACACAATCTGACTCAAGTAAGCCATATCATCAAATTGTGCGACCCTGAGGGTTTCCTTTAAATGTCGGTAACGATAACTTACGTTATCACGATCAGTGAGGGGTATCTAGCAACACATCACTGTCTCCCGATATAAAGGAAAGAGTCTTCCAAGACTACACCCAAACCACAGCACAAGTGTGAATCCACTTCACAAGGCACGCATGTTTCCTTTGCCACTGGATGTTCTTATTGGACAAGCGTGTCAAGCCTGTAGCTCCAATATGATGAGCATGATTAGATCAGATGCACATAGTCACCTGGGTATGGCCATACACTTTCTCAATCATCTCATCTAGGGGGCCCCTATAGAACACCACACTCCTTCAACAAGGAGACGGCAATCCTCTATCTATCACTAATGCCCTAACCTGACTCATGATCATTATCCAAGATAGTCTATAACCATTATGTTTCAAATGATATTGAACTACCTCAAAACAATGACAATCATCATTTAGAAACACAAGTGATCTCAAGTCAGAGGACATGTGCCACTTGTTGCAATCAAGGATCATTCACATTGTGACAAGCAATTGAATGTCCTACTAGGGTCTGTCCAGTACATCCAATGTACCCATGAGTCTACATCTTATTCCATGCTCGAAGCATCCTATAAGATTAGAATACATATTAGTCTTAACCATATCAAGGCTGTCTCATGTTCACCAAGATATCTCGACTAAGGACTTTATAGCATGTCAGCCCAGCTGAACAGCTTTGAGACATTATTCAGAAGTACACTAATTGCAGCAGAGAAGGTAACAACCTGAATAATAACCATGCCTTTATAAACACAAGAGTTTATTACATGATACTGATACAATCCCAAGGCCTCAAACATTAGCCTTAAGGGCATACCCCAACACTTCCAACTCATCAGGCCCATTGGCGCTGATGAAATCTTCCAAATAGATCCAAGCTATCTAATAACTTGATCCTAAGGCTTCCGATTAATGCAACGTCAATAGTCTATTGCATGTGACCCCGTAGGATCCAAATGACGATAGCAATGATGATAGAACATCATAAGTAGTGAGAGGTATCTAGCAACACATCACTACTACCCATGTCATTGGACTTAAGTTATCTGGCAACAACTCCTAAACAAGCAATGAGGATTCCCAGGCATTATATATCCCTTTGCCTAAACTGATATCTTGTCATTGAATTAGTCTCAAGTTTATTAATCCAATCTATTGGTCATGACTCAAACAGTATGGCCATACATTCCTGTCCTGCACCAACGAGGTGGGGCGCCCCAAAGTGGATATAATGCTTCCAATCAAGGAAGAGGCAAATCCTACTATTGGTCATCCATGTCTCTATATGACTTATGATATGCCCAATGACAATTGTTTTGGTCTCTCATTAACGGAGAGACGTAAGACTGCATCAAAACACATCCATCATCAAATCTAGACATGAATACCTCAAGATTAAGGATCAATGCAAACCTCTCGCATGTGAGATTGACTTGTTGACTAGACAAGTCAATCCTCACGGTGGGTCACTCTAGTGCAACTAATGCTGAAGCACCTGTATGTCTGCGTTACTGTGTCTTGCACCTAACGAGCCCATACACCAGTCTCACATGCACCAAAGCTGTCCCATATCGGCTAAGGCACCTTAACTGGGGATTACTATGAGTATGGATCCAACCAAACTCTTGGGACATTATTTATGTAATTCAATACATCAACGCAGGTAAAGCAATCTACATAATAACGACCATGCCTTAATGGATTATATCAATTTTATCAAAGTACATTCAAATAATGCCAGACCATGTCCATACATTAGTCTGCAGAGCATAAATACTAACAATCTCCCACTTTCACTAAGACCAAGGGCAACTGAATTTATTCAATCCCATGTCTCTAGTATGACTTATTTAGCTTCCACTGCGCTAGAGGCTACGTCAGTGGGTCTTCCAGACTGCTATCTGTGTTTATTTCACAAGTTTGTACATCATCTTTATCAATGATCAGATGATATCACTGCAGTACATACTTGAGTGCTAAGTTCCTCTGTTTATGCTATGGTTGTTGGTGTATATGCCCTAGGACCTAGTTTTGGTCCATCTTTGTACTACTTGACTCTGATATTCATATATCTTTCTAGCATTGTCGTTATCATTGTTTGTCTACACCTGCGATTGTGTACTTATATGATAATGTCCCTGGAGACAGATTGGATCTATGCTCAAATGATTGTCCCCAGTCGATGTACCTGAGTGGATATGGGATAGCTCTGGTACTTGTGAGACTGGTATGTGGGCTGGTTAGGCACGTGGTGCTAACGCAGACACATGGGTATATCATTGGAGGATATACTGGACCGACCCGCTGTGAGGCTATGACTTGGTGTCATGAGTTATCCTCACAAGTGACAGGAGATGCATTGATCCCTTGACTTGAGGTCATTGACTATTCTATATGGTTAGGGACTTGCTTTGATACAACCTAACACCTCGCCGTAGTTGGGAGGTCATAACGGTTGTCATTGAGCATGTCACGACCCATATGAGAAGGTCAATGGACAGACATAGGATTTGCCCCTTCCTTAGGGAAGCATGTGAAAGTCCCTTTTTAAAGGGGGTGAAACCCAAAGGGGGCGCATATCAAAATTTCCCAAAGGAAGCTAGGGCTTCATAGATCGTTTGTATGAACATAAGATCAACTTATTCAAAGATTGCATAGATGAAAAGGATTCATACCATAGCCATTGCAAGGATGGCGACTTGGAAGCAAAGATGCGAGTGCTTCTTCTCCAAAGGCACCGCACACAAGATGAGAGATAGCTCCTTCTTGTTTCTCCTTGTGCTAGCAAGGATCTCCAAGAGTCCTAGTCGCGTGAAGGGGATTGAGATGATCTCTCTTGGCTTGGTCGAACTCTTCTTGGCGTCTACCTTTTTCTTTACCCCACGAGAGAGCAAGCGGCGACTTGGAAGAGGCGAGCGAGAGTGGAGAATGAAGCCACGAACGTAGAGACGTTTCTATTTTGGAACTTCCAAAAATAGCAAGCTTCATGTGTTCATGCGTTATGCGTTCACTCCAAGTGAACCGAACGCTCATTCTTCTCCCTTTGAACCATGCGGTCACACATGTGAACCGGTTCAAGTTGGTTTGGTTCAAAGACCAATTAACCCAAGTCTTTGGTATAACTCATTAAACCTAAAGGTTCAAGATCTAACCGTTCATCTCTTGATGCTCTTGATCTCACCGATTTAGCATCAACTCTCTCGATCGAAGCTTACCGATCTCAAGCCCTAATCAATCAAACATGATCAGACCAGATCTCACTTACAATCAGAGTTTAAATCCCTTTAAACTGAACCAAAATAATTCAGTCCACACGATCTGACATAAGTAAGTCATATCATCAAATTGTGCGACCCTAAGGGTTTCCTTTAAATGTCGGTAACGATAACTTATGTTATCACGATCAGTGAGGGGTATCTAGCAACACATCACTGTCTCCCGATATAAAGGAAAGAGTCTTCCAAGACTACACCCAAACCTCAGCACAAGTGTGAACCCAAGTCACTTGACATATATGTTTCCTTTGCCACTGGATGTTCTTATTGGACAAGTGTGTCAAGCCTGTAAATCCAATATGATGAGAATGATTAGATCAGATGAACATAGTCATCTGGGTATGGCCATACACTTTCTCAATCATCTCATCCAGGGGGGGCCCATTAGAACATCACACTCCAAACTAGGAGACGGCAATCCTATGTCTATCACTAGTGCCCTAACATGACTCATGCTCATTATCCAAGATAGACTATAACCATTATATTGCAAATGATATTGAACTACCTCAAAACAATGCCAATCATCATTTAGAAACACAAGTGATCTCAAGTCAGAGGAAATATGCCACTTGTTTGCATATAAGGATTATTCACATTGTGACAAGCAATTGAACATCCTATGTAGGGTCTGTCCAGTACATCCAATGTACCCATGAGTCTACATCTTATTCCATGCTCAAAGCATCCTATAAGATTAGAACACATATTAGTCTCAATCATATCAAGGCTGTCTCATGTTCACCAAGATATCTCGACTAAGGACAATACTGCATGTCAGCCAATCTGAACAGCATTGAGACATTATTCAGAAGTATACATATTGTAGCAGATAATGTAACAACCTGAATAACAACCATTGCCTTTATAAACATAAAGTTTATACATGATACTGATACAATCCCAAGGCCTCAAACATTAGCCTTAAGGGCATACCCCAACAATCTCCCACTTGCACTTAATCTAATGGTTCAGAAATCTCAAACCCATATTATTACAGTGCTTCTCATGCTTCTGCTGTGCCAGAGGCTTTGTAAGCGGGTCAGCCAGATTATCGTCTGTATGAACCTTGCAGACTTTGATCTCGCCACGATCAATGATCTCCCGGATCAAGTGAAACCTTCTCTGTATGTGCTTGGACTTCTGGTGTGACCGTGGTTCCTTTGCTTGTGCTATTGCTCCAGTGTTATCACAGAAGATAACCAATGGATCTGCACTCGAAGGAACAACACCAAGTTCCTGAACGAACTTACGAATCCACACTGCCTCCTTAGATGCTTCCGAGGCTGCAACATACTCGGCTTCTGTTGTGGAATCAGCAACTATAGATTGTTTGAAACTTTTCCACACCACTGCACCTCCATTTAGGCTAAAAACGTAGCCTGATTGCGATCGGAAATCATCCTGGTCAGATTGGAACGAAGCGTCAGTATATCCTTCAATACTGAGTTCTTCCTGACCTCCATATATCAAGAACATATCTTTGGTCCTCCGAAGATATTTCAAAATGTTCTTGACCGCAATCCAGTGCGCCTGACCTGGATTACTTTGGAAACGACTAGTCACGCTTAACCCGTAAGCGACGTCTGGGCGAGTACACAACATCGCATACATAATGGACCCAATAGCCGAAGCATAAGGCGTATTGTCCATTTCATCTTTCTCAGTCTGTGTTTGTGGGCACTGACTCTTTGAAAGATTCAGACCATGTCTGACTGGAAGATATCCTCTTTTAGAATTTTCTAAATGAAATCTCTCCAGGACTTTATCGATGTAAGTACTCTGGCACAGCCCGAGAAGCCTCTTAGATCTATCTCTGTAGATCTTCACACCTAATACATAGGCTGCTTCTCCTAAATCTTTCATATGGAAACATTTTCTTAACCATGCTTTGACTGCATGTAGTTCAGGAATATCGTTTCCAATGATTAAGATATCATCGACGTAGAGGACTAGGAAAGTAATCACGCTCCCACTAAACCTCTTATATACACACGGGTCATCTTCATTCTTGATGAAACCAAACTCACAGATTGATTCATCAAAACGAATATTCCAGCTTCTTGATGCTTGCTTAAGTCCATAAATGGACTTCTTTAACTTGCATATTTTATGACGATCTGATGGATTAATGAAACCTTCAGGTTGTGTCATATACACATCCTCGTCTAGTTTTCCATCAAGGAAAGCGGTCTTCACATCCATTTGCCAAATCTCATAATCATAATATGCTGCTATCGCAAGAATAATCCGAATAGACTTGAACATAGCTACAGGCGAGAAAGTTTCATCATAATCTATCCCGTAGATTTGTTTGAAACCTTTCGCAACTAGCCTGCCTTTATAGGTAACCACGTTACCATCCATGTCAATCTTCTTTTTGAAGATCCATTTACAACCTATAGGGATTACTCCCGGAGGCGGATCAACCAAATCCCAGACTTGGTTATCTGACATGGAGTCCATCTCGGCTCGCATAGCTTCAAGCCATCTCGCTGATTCCGGTCCACTGACCGCATCCGCATAAGTGAGGGGTTCATCATTTATGATGTAGACTCCGTCATAGCGCTAAGGCTGTCGACGGATACTTCCCGATCTTCGCGGTTCCCGTGATATCTGAGCCTCAGGTGGTTCAGTAACCTGATCTACTGGCTCAGGCTCATCCAACTGTGCTTGACTACTTTGTCCTTCTTCTGGATTCTCATCCAGCTTTATTTCTCTCCCACTGGCTTCTTGCAGAAGTAATTCCTTCTCAAGAAAAATAGCCGTCCGAGCAACAAATACTTTGTTCTCTTTGGGATCGTAGAAATAATAACCCTTAGTTTCCTTAGGGTAACCAACAAAGATACATTTGTCAGATCTGCTCTCCAGTTTCCCAGAGGCGAGCTTTTTGACATAAGCCTCGCTACCCCAGATCTTAATAAATGTCAAGCTCGGCTGTTTCCCATAACATAACTCATATGGAGTTTTTTTGAAACTGCCTTAGATGGCACTCGGTTTAGTACCTTTGCAGCTGTTTCCAGTGCAAATCCCCAAAAGGAGTAAGGTAGAGTAGCCTGACTCATCATAGAACGAACCATATCAAGTAAGGTTCTATTTCTCCTCTCGGACACACCATTCCATTGCGGTGTTCCTGGCGGAGTGAGCTGTGAGATAATCCCACACTCCTTCAGATAGTCAGTAAACTCTCGACTCAAGTATTCTCCACCTCGATCTGAACGAAGTGCCTTGATATTTCGGCCTAGCTGATTCTGTACTTCATTTTTCAACTCCTTGAACTTGTCAAAAGATTCACTTTTATGTCTCATTAGATAGACATAACCATACCTACTGAAATCATCAGTAAAGGTACTGAAGTACGAATAGCCACCTCTGGCATGTTTACTAAATGGCCCACACACATCACTGTGAATGAGGTCAAGTAAACCTGAAGCCCTTTGACCTTTATTAGAAAAAGGAGCTTTCGTCATTTTACCCATTAAACAAGCTTTGCATGTATCAAGCTCCTCATAGGAGAATGATCCCAGCAGTCCATGATCATGCAACCGCTTAATGCGCTTCTTGTTAATATGGCCTAAACGACTATGCCATAGCAAGGTGCTGTTATCAGCATACTTGGCTTTCTTGTTATCAATTTGTTGTATAGAACATTCCATGTCCAACATGAATAACCCATTGTTAATCGACCCAGTAGCATAAACAATATTATCAAAAGAAATAATACACTTTGAAATATTGCATTCAAAGGAAAACCCTTTCCTGACAAGAGCAGGAATAGAGATAATATTTTTCGTTATGCTTGGTACAAAATAACAATTGTCCAGTTCCAATACAAGTCCAGATGGTAAAGAGATGTAATAAACGCCTACAGCAACAGCAGCAACCTGTGCCCCGTTTCCTACTCGTAGGTCCACCTCATGCTGTCCCACCTGTCTTCTTCTCTTGAGTTCCTGTACATTTGAACAAATGTGAACTCCACATGCAGTGTCCAACACCCATGAAATAGAAGAAGAAGATATCATGACTTCAGTCACAAAAATACCTGAGCCAGAAGCGAAAGGATTGCTTCCCTTCTTGTCTCCTTGGAGCGCTTTACAGTCCTTTTTCCAGTGACCGAGCTGGCCACAATGGAAACATCTGTATTCCTTCGACCGCTTAACCTTTTGTTTCAGAGCCTTGCTGTAGCTCTTAACAGGGGCTTTGCCCTTCTTCCCCTTCTTCTTGTTCCTTGAAGGAATTAGCAAGACAGAGGATGAAGGCTTTCCCTTTAGAGTCAACTCTGTAGTCAAGAGCATATTCAGCAACTCTGCCGGGGTACAGTCGATCTTGTTCATATTAAAATTAATGATGAACGGATCGAAAGATGCCGGAAGAGACTGCAGGATAATGTCTACAGCAAGCTCCTGATTGATGGTATGTCCCAGTTTCTCTAGAGCCTCCTTGTACCCAATCATCTTGAGTACGTGAGCTCCCACTGGACTCCCTTCAGCCAGTTTGCTCTGAAAGAAAAGCTTAGTCAAATTGTAGCGTTCAGTCCTAGCCTGTGCAGCATACAGCATCTTGAGGTTTGCTATAATTTCTATAGCAGATAAGTCCTCATGCTGACGCTGAAGCTCTGGCGTCATAGACGCAAGCATCAGGCAAGCGACATCAATGCTATCATTGACATGCTTCTCATAAGCATCCCGAACCGCCCTTGCGGCGTTCAGAGCGGGTTGAGGCGGTATAGCCGTCTCGAGGACATACAGTTTCCTCTCAGCCTTAAGAACAATCTTAAGGTGTCCATACCAGTCTGAGAAGTTTGGCCCCGCAAACTTCTCCCTTTCCAGTAGGGATCGCACATTGAAATTCGTGGTGTTCATTGCTGCAGGAATCTACAACAATGCAAGAACAGCAAGGTCAATATCAATGTTTAGAATCAATCTAGGACTTTAAGAAAGATTCTTTTCTCACTATTTTATCTGCCTGAAAAATCCAGTAAAACAGTCCGAAAGAGTAAAAGTCCTTTAGTGAGATGGGATCCAGATTTCATACTTGGTCTCCGTGTCCCGCTCAGGCGAGATAAGATGCACAGAGAGTACAAGCACTAGTCTCTGGTAGGCAATCCCTGCCAATCGCCAACCCGTGCGATTCCCCTTCATCCGGGCAATCCAGCAGACTGTGCCAACTGAGTTGGTACAACACAGTCTCTGATCCCGCAGATGGCTGCCTCCATATAGCTACCATATGCGCCACATATGTAGCCTACATGGTCAAGCTGACCCGACCTACTCCCTGGACCACCACATGCTATGCTGAGCAACGAGAAGCGATAAATCCCTTCTCTGTAACACGCAGGTGTAATCACACACCGTCTGAAGATAGATGGGCGTGCTCACTGAGTGGGTACAACACGGCCCCAACGATAGTCAGAACAGTGAGGTTTCGCGTCAGAAGGCTTACATGCTTGATATTTTAACGTTGGATTTTAACGGTCCTTTTATCTTCTTACTATCAGTCAAACCCTATGGTGATAGCTGAAGATTAAATCATGCAGTTCTAATTATTCTTTTAAAACAATAAAAGAAAGCATGATGATCTTATGTGGTAAAAGCCCATTAAGCCTAAGTAAGACCTTAATTTAACTTAAGTCTTCACAAGAGCTCTTCATGGGTCTTTTGCAACTCCATCTGGCCCAACCTGGGCCCAAGCGCCCACTGCAGCTCAGGTGCGCCCACCAGGTAAATGCGTCTGTCCTAGAGTCGAACTCTAGACCTTCCACCTGGTCAAGCCTCAAGCTACATGCGCCTCTGCCATGTGTGCTCTGTGCTCTTGTCTGATAAAAATACAATTTAATCTATCTAGACAAGATTGACACGCAGGTCAATTACATTGTATAAATTAATTAAAATGTGATGCGCAGATCACAATAAAAATAATTTACAATTAATCCAGGCACGCAGGCCCCAGCACAGCACACATTAAATTTGGGCAGCCCACATAAGATTAAATAAACACACATCATGGTATACAATCAACATGTGATCCATTAATAAGAAAATAAAAGTTTCAAAAACCCATTGGGATTAATTTTATTTTCCTTATGTGCCCTACTACCTTACAACGGTACATTAATAGGGATCCACTCATCATGTCTAGTGCGATCCACTGCCTTTGCATGCACCAAGTCCTAACTGACTTGAGTCGACCTAATGGTCAACCATGCATGCGCAAGGGTTGAACAACCTTCATGAGTTCTGGCAAGCGGGTGTGACCCCGGGCCTAACTCAAGAGCGTTCACTTGTTGTCTCAACCAGACATCGCTACACGCCTGTCTGCAGTCGACCTATAGCCACCTCGTGCTATGCACAGGTGCCATCTGGTCGACCCATCTAGGCTGTCAGATGGTCTGATCAGACTGGTTGGATCTTAACTAGACGATGACATCAACC
Organism: Costus lasius; assembly: GCA_027563935.2. NCBI lineage: Eukaryota > Viridiplantae > Streptophyta > Magnoliopsida > Zingiberales > Costaceae > Costus > Costus lasius. The sequence goes on from CM050448.1 coordinate 60,469,614, forward strand.
CTAATAACCCGTCTAAGATTTTAAAGTAGGCGCATTAGATCTAATGGATGCGTGCAAGAAATTTTGTTTTGACAAAAACATAACAAGCGCCAACATACATGCGCCAACAAGAAAATCATGAATCATGTAGTTTTCGGCATGTAAATTAGATCTATGCATACAAGCGCAACGAAGGATCACAAAGCAATCATATGAACATACATAAAACCTGCTCTGATACCAATTGTAAGAACCCACCAAAGGGGAAACTGAAACCCAAAGGGGGCGCATATCAAAATTTCCCAAAGGAAGCTAGGGCTTCATAGATCGTTTGTATGAACATAAGATCAACTTATTCAAAGATTGCATAGATGAAAAGGATTCATACCATAGCCATTGCAAGGATGGCGACTTGGAAGCAAAGATGCGAGTGCTTCTTCTCCAAAGGCACCGCACACAAGATGAGAGATAGCTCCTTCTTGTTTCTCCTTGTGCTAGCAAGGATCTCCAAGAGTCCTAGTCGCGTGAAGGGGATTGAGATGATCTCTCTTGGCTTGGTCAAACTCTTCTTGGCGTCTACCTTTTTCTTTACCCCACGAGAGAGCAAGCGGCGACTTGGAAGAGGCGAGCGAGAGTGGAGAATGAAGCCACGAACGTAGAGACGTTTCTATTTTGGAACTTCCAAAAATAGCAAGCTTCATGTGTTCATGCGTTATGCGTTCACTCCAAGTGAACCGAACGCTCATTCTTCTCCCTTTGAACCATGCGGTCACACATGTGAACCGGTTCAAGTTGGTTTGGTTCAAAGACCAATTAACCCAAGCCTTTGGTATAACTCATTAAACCTAAAGGTTCAAGATCTAACCGTTCATCTCTTGATGCTCTTGATCTCACCGATCTAGCATCAACTCTCTCGATCGAAGCTTACCGATCTCAAGCCCTAATCAATCAAACATGATCAGACCAGATCTCACTTACAATCAGAGTTTAAATCCCTTTAAACTGAACCAAAACAATTCAGTCCACACGATCTGACATAAGTAAGCCATATCATCAAATTGTGCGACCCTAAGGGTTTCCTTTAAATGTCGATAACGATAACTTATGTTATCACGATCAGTGAGGGGTATCTAGCAACACATCACTGTCTCCCTGTTGGGGTATGCCCTTAAGGCTAATGTTTGAGGCCTTGGGAATGTATCAGTATCATGTAATAAACTCTTATGTTTATAAAGGCATGGTTGTTATTCAGTTTGTTACGTTATCTGCTGCAATAAGTGTACTTCTGAATAATGTCTCAAAGCTGTTCAGCTGGGCTGACATGCTATAAAGTCCTTAGTCGAGATATCTTGGTGAACATGAGACAGCCTTGATATGGTTAAGACTAACATGTGTTCTAATCTTATAGGATGCTTCGAGCATGGAATAAGATGCAGACTCATGGGTACATTGGATGTACTGGACAGACCCTACTAGGATATTCAGTTGCTTGTCACAATGTGAATAATCCTTGAATGCGACAAGTGGCACATTTCCTCTGACTTGAGATCACTTGTGTTTTCTAAATGATGATTGTCATTGTTTTGAGGTAGTTCAATATCATTTGAAACATAATGATTATAGACTATCTTGGATGGTGAGCTTGAGTCAGGTTAGGGCACTAGTGATAGACAAAGGATTGCCGTCTCCTTGTTTAAGGAGTGTGATGTTCTAAAGGGGCCCCCTGGATGAGATGATTGAGAAAAGAGTATGGCCATACCCAGGTGACTATGTTCATCTGATCTAATAATGCTCATCATATTGGAGTTACAAGCTTGACACGCTTGTCCAATAAGAACATCCAGTGGCAAAGGAAATATGCATGCCTTGTGAGTTGATTCACACTTGTGCTATGGTTTGGGTGTAGTCTTGGAAGACTCTTTTCTTTATATCGGGAGACAATGATGTGTTGCTAGATACCCCTCACTGATCGTGATAACGTGAGTTATCGTTACCGACATTTAAAGGAAACCCTTAGGGTCGCACAATTTGATGATATGGCTTACTTAAGTCAGATCGTGTGGACTGAATTGTTTTGGTTCAGTTTAAAGGGATTTAATCACTGATTGTAAGTGAGATCTGGTCTGATCATGTTTGATTGATTAGGGCTTAAGATCGGTAATCTTCGATTGAGAGAATAGATGCTAGATCGGTGAGATCAGGAGCATTAAGAGATGAACGGTCAGATCTTGAACCTTTAGGTTTAATATGATCTGGACTGAAGACTTGGCTTGATTGGTTTCTTGAGCCGAACCAAATTAAACCGGCTCATATATGAGCGCATGGTTCAAAGGGAGAAGAGGTGGCGACTTGTTCACTTGGCGTGAACGTTTGAGCGAGTGGTGGTTTCTATTTTTAGAAACCATGATCTCCACTTGGAGATCTCTCACGTTCGAAGAGAATTAATTCTATTCTCGCCTCTCTACCCATTATTCCTCTCGACACTTTCGTGTGTGGCGACGCTTGGAGCTTTGAGGAGGATTCGGCCAAGAAAGGAAAATCGTCTCCATCCCTTCCATACGTTCAAGACTTCTTGGAACCTTGCTAGCACAAGGAGCACCAAGAAAGTAGGCACACTCTCATCTTGTGTGCGCATTCTCTGGAGGAGACCCCTGTCGATCTCTGCTTCCTAGACGCCATCCAAACGAAATGGCTATGGTATGAATCTAAACCTTATGAAGTTAATCATATGTCATTACGTAAGGTCTCTTGAAACCCTAGTTTCCGCTTGCAAAATTATTTGCGCCACCTGTCAGGGTTTCGCCCCCTTAGCTATAGGGGACTTTCAATTGGTATCAGAGCCTGGTTGTTATCGTATGATCATATGATTGTTTCATGATTATGTGTGATCCTTGTTTTCGGTTGTAGATCTAATTATCATCACATGCGAATCTATATGCTAGGTATTAGATGTTAGCGCATGTGTGTATTCATGTTTTATTTTAATGCATGATTAGGATTGGCGCTTGTTACATGTTTTCTAAAATGTTATCTTGCGCGCTTCCTTATTAGATCTAAGTCGCCCCTGCTATAAACCCTTAGACGGGTTGATGGGGTAGAAGTCATCCTCTAGGTTAGATCCAATAGTCTGATCAGACCATCTGACAGCCTAGATGGGTCGACCAGATGGCACCCATGCGCAAGCATGAGGTGGCTATAGGTTGACTGCATCAAAGGCGTGTAGCGAGGTCTGGTTGAGACACCTGGTGAACGCACATGAGTTAGGCCCGGGTTCACACCCGCTTGCCAGAACTCATGATGGTTGTTCAGCCCTTGGCGCATGCATAGTTGACCACTGGGTCGACTCAAGTCAGTTAGGACTTGGTGCATGCAAGGGCAGTGGATCTGACTAGATATGATGAGTGGATCCCCATCAATGGACCGTTGTAAGGTTGTAGGGCATATAAGAAAAGTAAAATTGATAACTATGCGTTTTCAAAATTTTATTTTCTTATTGCTGGATCACATGTTGTTTGGATGAGGCCTATGCTTGTTTATTTATTCTTATGTGGGCTGCCCGTTTAATGAGTGCTGTGCTGGGGCCTGCGTGCCTGGAAATTAAATGTAAATTAATTTACTGTGATCTGCGCATCACATTTATTTAATTTATAAAATGTAATTGACCTGCGAGTCAAGCTTGTCTAGATAGATTAATTTGTAAATTAATCAGACAAGAGCACAGAGCACACTTGGCAGAGGCGCTTGCAGCAGAGGCTTGACCAGGTGGGAGGTCCAGGGTTCGACTCTGGGACCAGGCGCATTTTCCCTGGTAGGCGCACCTGAGCTGCAGATGGCGCTTGGGCCCTGGGTTGGGCCAGATGAGCAGCAAAAGACCCATGAAGAAAAGCAAGTGAAGACTTAAGTTAATTAAGGTCTTACTTTGGCTATGGGCTTTTACCACATAAGATCCATGCTTTCTTTTATTGTTTAAATAAGTAGAACAGCATGATTTATTTATCTTCTGCTATCACCATAGGAATTGCATGATAGTGAAGAAGATAAAAGACCGTTAAAATCCAACGCTAAAATATCAAGCTCGTAAGCCTTCTGACGCGAAACCTCACTGTTCAGCCATCTGTGGGGTCAGAGATTGTGTTGTACCAACTCAGTTGGCACAGTCTGCTGGATTGCCCAGATGAAGGGGAATCGCACGGGTTGGCGATTGGCAGGGACTGCCTACCAGAAATTAGTGCTTGTAATCTCTGTGCATCTTATCTCGCCTGAGCGGGACGCGGAGACCAAGTATGAAATCTGGATCCCATCTCACTAAAAGAGTTCTACTCTTTCGGGCTGTTTTGCTGGATTTTTCAGCCAGATAAAATAGTGAGAAAAAGAATCATTCTTAAGTCCTGAATTGATTCTTTACATTGATACTGACCTTGCTGTTCTTGCATTGTTGTAGATTCCTGCAGCAACGAACACCATGAGCTTCAATGTGCGATCCCTACTGGAAAGAGAGAAGTTTGCTGGGCCGAACTTCTCAGACTGGTTCGGACACCTTAAGATTGTTCTTAAGGCAGAGAGGAAACTGTATGTCCTCGAGACGGCGATACCGCCTCAGCCCGCTCCGAACGCCGCAAGGGCGGTTCGGGAAGCTTATGAAAAGCACGTCAATGATAGCATTGATGTCGCTTGCCTGATGCTAGCGTCTATGACGCCACCGCTGCAGCGTCAGCATGAGGATATGTCTGCAATAGACATGATAGCAAACCTCAAGATGCTGTATGCTGCACAGGCGAGGACAGAACGCTATAATCTGACAAAGCTGTTCTTTCAGAGCAAACTGGCTGAAGGGAGCCCAGTAGGAGCTCACGTGCTCAAGATGATTGGGCACAAGGAGGCTCTAGAGAAACTGGGGCATACCATCAACTAGGAGCTTGCTGTAGATATTATTCTGCAGTCTCTCCCGCCCTCTTTCGATGCGTTCATTATTAACTTTAATAAGAACAAAATCGATTGTACTCCGGTAGAGCTGCTGAATATGCTCTTGACTACTGAGGAGACTCTGAAGGGAAAGCCTTCGACCTCTGTCTTAATGGTTCCTTCTAGGAACAAGAAGAAGGGGAAGAAGGGCAAGGCCCCTGTCAAGAGTTACAGCAAGGCTCTGAAGCAAAAAGTCAAGCGGTCAAAGGAATACAGATGTTTCCACTGTGGCCAATTGGGTCACTGGAAAAAGGACTGTAAAGCGCTCCAAGGAGATAAGAGGGGAAGCATCGCTTCTGGCTCAGGTATATACGTGACGGAAGTCATGGTTTCTTCTTCTTTTGTATCATGGGTGTTGGACACTGCATGTGGAGTTCACATTTGTTCAAATGTACAAGAACTCAAGAGAAGAAGACAGGTGGGACAGCATGAGGTGGACCTACGAGTTGGAAACGGGGCACGGGTTGCTGCTGTTGCTGTAGGAGACTATTTCATCTCTTTGCCATCTGGACTTGTATTAGAACTAAACAGTTGTTACTTTGTTCCCAGCATTACTAAAAATATTATCTCCATTCCTGCTCTTGTCAGGAAGGGATTTTCCTTTGAATGCAATAATTCAAAGTGTGTTTTATCTTTTGATAATATTGTTTATGCAACTGGTTCAATTAACAATGGGTTATTCATGTTGGACATGGAATGTTCTATACAAAATATTGATATTAAGAATGCCAAATATGCTGATGACAGCACCTTGCTATGGCATAGTCGTTTAGGCCATATTAACAAGAAACGCATTAAGCGGTTGCATGATCATGGACTGCTGGGATCATTCTCCTATGAGGAGATTGATACATGCAAAGCTTGTTTAATGGGTAAAATGACGAAGTCACCTTTTCCTAACAAAGGTCAAAGGGCTTCAGGTTTACTTGACCTTATACACAGTGATGTGTGTGGGCCATTTAGTAAACATGCCAGAGGTGGCTATCAGTACTTCATTACCTTTACTGATGATTTCAGTAGGTATGGTTATGTCTATTTGATGAGACATAAAAGTGAATCTTTTGACAAGTTCAAAAAGTTCAAGAATGAAGTACAGAATCAGCTTGGCCGAAATATCAAGGCACTTCGTTCTGATCGAGGTGGAGAATACTTGAGTCATGCGTTTACTGACTATCTGAAGGAGTGTGGGATTATCTCACAACTCACTCCGCCAGGAACACCGCAATGGAATGGTGTGTCCGAGAGGAGAAATAGAACGTTACTTGATATGGTTCGTTCTATGATGAGTCAGGCTACTCTTCCATATTCCTTTTGGGGATTTGCACTGGAGACAGCTGCAAAGGTACTAAACCGAGTGCCATCCAAGGCAGTTTCAAAAACTCCATATGAGTTATGGTATGGGAAACAGCCGAGCTTAACATTTATCAGGATCTGGGGCTGCGAGGCTTATGTCAAAAAGCTCGCCTCTGGGAAACTAGAGAGCAGATCTGAGAAATGTATCTTTGTCGGTTACCCTAAGGAAACTAAGGGTTATTATTTCTTCGATCCCAAAGAGAACAAGGTATTTGTTGCTCGGACGGCCATATTTCTTGAGAAGGAGTTTCTTCTGCAAGAGGCCAGTGGGAGAGAAATAAAGCTGGATGAGAATCCAGAAGAAGGACAAAGTAGTCAAGCACAGTTGGATGAGCCTGAGCCGGTGGATCAGGTTAATGAACAACCTGAGGCTCAGATATCACGGGAACCGCGAAGATCGGGAAGGATCCGTCGACAGCCTGAGCACTATGACGGAGTCTACATCGTTGATAATGATGAACCCCTCACTTATGCGGATGCGGTCAGTGGACCGGAGTCAGCGAGATGGCTTGAAGCTATGCGCGCCGAGATGGACTCCATGTCAGATAACCAAGTCTGGGATTTGGTTGATCCGCCTCCGGGAGTTATCCCTATAGGCTGTAAATGGATCTTCAAGAAGAAGATTGACATGGATGGTAACGTGGTTACCTATAAAGGCAGGCTAGTTGCGAAAGGTTTCAAACAAATCTACGGGATAGATTATGATGAAACTTTCTCACCTGTAGCCATGTTTAAGTCTATTCGGATTCTTTTCGCGATAGCAGCATATTACGATTATGAGATTTGGCAAATGGATGTGAAAACAGCTTTCCTGAATGGAAATCTGGATGAGGATGTGTATATGACACAACCAGAAGGTTTCACTAATCCATCAGATCGTCATAAGATATGCAAATTAAAGAAGTCTATTTATGGACTTAAACAAGCATCGAGAAGCTGGAATATTCGTTTTGATGAATCAATCAGTGAATTTGGTTTCATCAAGAACGAGGATGACCCGTGTGTATATAAGAGGTTTAGTGGGAGCGTGATTACTTTCCTAGTCCTCTACGTCGATGATATCTTGATCATTGGAAATGACATTCCTGAAATGCATGCGGTTAAGGCATGGTTAAGGAAATGTTTCCAGATGAAAGATCTAGGAGAAGCAGCCTATGTATTAGGTGTGAAGATCTACAGGGATAGATCTAAGAGGCTTCTCGGGCTGTGCCAGAGTACTTACATCGATAAAGTCCTGGAGAGATTTCATTTAGAGAATTCTAAAAGAGGATATCTTCCAGTCAGACATGGTCTGAATCTTTCGAAGAGTCAGTGTCCACAAACACAGACTGAGAAAGATGAAATGGACAATACGCCTTATGCTTCGGCTATTGGGTCCATTATGTATGCGATGTTGTGTACTCGCCTAGACGTTGCTTACGGGTTAAGCGTGACCAGTCGGTTCCAAAGTAATCCAGGTCAGGCGCACTGGATTGCAGTCAAGAACATTTTAAAATATCTGCGGAGGACCAAAGATATGTTCTTGATATATGGTGGTCAGGAAGAACTCAGTATTGAAGGATATACTGACGCTTCATTCTAGTCTGACCAGGATGATTTCCGATCGCAATCAGGCTATGTATTTAGCTTGAATGGAGGAGCAGTGGTGTGGAAGAGTTTCAAACAGTCAACTGTTGCTGATTCCACAACAGAAGCCGAGTATGTTGTAGCCTCGGAAGCATCCAAGGAGGCAGTGTGGATTCGTAAGTTCGTGAGAGAACTTGGTGTTGTTCCTTCGAGTGCAGATCCTTTGGTTATCTTTTGTGATAACACTGGAGCAATCGCACAAGCAAAGGAATCACGGTCGCACCAGAAGTCCAAGCACATATAGAGACGGTTTCACTTGATCCGGGAGATCATAGATCGTGGCGAGATCAAAGTCTGCAAGGTACATACAGATGACAATCTGGCAGACCCGCTTACCAAGCCTCTGGCGCAGCAGAAGCATGAGAAGCACTGTAATAACATGGGTTTGAGATTTCTCAACCATTAGATTAAGTGCAAGTGGGAGATTGTTGGGGTATGCCCTTAAGGCTAATGTTTGAGGCCTTGGGAATGTATCAGTATCATGTAATAAACTCTTGTGTTTATAAAGGCATGGTTGTTATTCAGTTTGTTACGTTATCTGCTGCAATAAGTGTACTTCTGAATAATGTCTCAAAGCTGTTCAGCTGGGCTGACATGCTATAAAGTCCTTAGTCAAGATATCTTGGTGAACATGAGACAGCCTTGATATGGTTAAGACTAATATGTGTTCTAATCTTATAGGATGCTTCGAGCATGGAATAAGATGCAGACTCATGGGTACATTGGATGTACTGGACAGACCCTACTAGGATATTCAGTTGCTTGTCACAATGTGAATAATCCTTGAATGCGACAAGTGGCACATTTCCTCTGACTTGAGATCACTTGTGTTTTCTAAATGATGATTGTCATTGTTTTGAGGTAGTTCAATATCATTTGAAACATAATGATTATAGACTATCTTGGATGGTGAGCTTGAGTCAGGTTAGGGCACTAGTGATAGACAAAGGATTGCCGTCTCCTTGTTTAAGGAGTGTGATGTTCTAAAGGGGCCCCCTGGATGAGATGATTGAGAAAAGAGTATGGCCATACCCAGGTGACTATGTTCATCTGATCTAATCATGCTCATCATATTGGAGTTACAAGCTTGACACGCTTGTCCAATAAGAACATCCAGTGGCAAAGGAAATATGCATGCCTTGTGAGTTGATTCACACTTGTGCTATGGTTTGGGTGTAGTCTTGGAAGACTCTTTTCTTTATATCGGGAGACAGTGATGTGTTGCTAGATACCCCTCACTGATCGTGATAACGTGAGTTATCCTTACCGACATTTAAAGGAAACCCTTAGGGTCGCACAATTTGATGATATGGCTTACTTAAGTCAGATCGTGTGGACTGAATTGTTTTGGTTCAGTTTAAAGGGATTTAATCTCTGATTGTAAGTGAGATCTGGTCTGATCATGTTTGATTGATTAGGGCTTAAGATCGGTAAGCTTCGATTGAGAGAATAGATGCTAGATCGGTGAGATCAGGAGCATTAAGAGATGAACGGTCAGATCTTGAACCTTTAGGTTTAATATGATCTGGACTGAAGACTTGGCTTGATTGGTTTCTTGAGCCAAACCAAATTAAACCGGCTCATATATGAGCGCATGGTTCAAAGGGAGAAGAGGTGGCGACTTGTTCACTTGGCGTGAACGTTTGAGCGAGTGGTGGTTTCTATTTTTAGAAACCATGATCTCCACTTGGAGATCTCTCACGTTCGAAGAGAATTAATTCTATTCTCGCCTCTCTACCCATTATTCCTCTCGACACTTTCGTGTGTGGCGACACTTGGAGCTTTGAGGAGGATTCGGCCAAGAAAGGAAAATCGTCTCCATCCCTTCCATACGTTCAAGACTTCTTGGAACCTTGCTAGCACAAGGAGCACCAAGAAAGTAGGCACACTCTCATCTTGTGTGCGCATTCTCTGGAGGAGACCCCTGTCGATCTCTGCTTCCTAGACGCCATCCAAACGAAATGGCTATGGTATGAATCTAAACCTTATGAAGTTAATCATATGTCATTACGTAAGGTCTCTTGAAACCCTAGTTTCCGCTTGCAAAATTATTTGTGCCACCTGTCAGGGTTTCGCCCCCTTAGCTATAGGGGACTTTCACTCCCGATATAAAGGAAAGAGTCTTCCAAGACTACACCCAAACCTCAGCACAAGTGTGAACCCAAGTCACTTGACATATATGTTTCCTTTGCCACTGGATGTTCTTATTGGACAAGTGTGTCAAGCCTGTAAATCCAATATGATGAGAATGATTAGATCAGATGAACATAGTCATCTGGGTATGGCCATACACTTTCTCAATCATCTCATCCAAGGGGGCCCCATTAGAACATCACACTCCAAACTAGGAGACGGCAATCCTATATCTATCACTAGTGCCCTAACATGACTCATGCTCATTATCCAAGATAGACTATAACCATTATGTTGCAAATGATATTGAACTACCTCAAAACAATGCCAATCATCATTTAGAAACACAAGTGATCTCAAGTCAGAGGAAATATGCCACTTGTTTGCATATAAGGATTATTCACATTGTGACAAGCAATTGAACATCCTATGTAGGGTCTATCCAGTACATCCAATGTACCCATGAGTCAATGGACAGACATAGGATTTGCCCCTTCCTTAGGGAAGCATGATATCCATGGAGCTCCTCTATGGTTCTATGACTGAAAGTGTATGGCCAAACCCAGGTGAGAACCTGATTTAGTCATAACCATGTGATTGGGTGAAAACAAGCGGTGACACACTTGTCCAATCGGATATCAGTTCGGCAAAGAGACTGTAATGCATATGTACCTTGTTGCAATGATGGGGATGTCGATGTCGATATCCATTCCGATGACTTGGGTAGCAGCGATGCACTGCTAGGTGCCACTCACTGCTTGTGGTGACATTTGGTCAGCACTGCCAACGTCAGAGGGACCTACAGGGTCGCACACCTTGATACTCGAGTTCTCGTATTGATCGAGAAGCCTTATGATCGAATTATTGGATAACTCGGATCTAATTAGGAGATTTCATCAGCGCCAATGGGCCTGATGAGATGGAAGAATGTTATTGGAGCCAAACTTCATTTTTGGCAGGTTGACCCGTATTTGACCATGGTTGGTCACATTTGAATTAGGGTTGCATTGGATTGGATCCAAATGCTAAATCAACCCATGTGATGAAGTTTGGGCTAGCTCATTATCCAATGAGGCCCAATAACAAGTTCTCATGAAGAGATGAGAGGCTAAAAGGGTATAATGGGGAGAAACATGAACCATTAAGCGCCTAGGGGCATAATAGGGTCATGTTGGCGCCTTTGCTTCATTATGGAAGTAAAGGGTGCCTCCCCTCTCTGCCTTGGATGGAATGCATGCCTCTATGGCATGTCTTGGGCTGATATGGTACTTGGGCAATTATGGATAGGTTGAATGGAGTTTATGGTAAAGTCTTGGAGACTTTCCTTGTCTCAAACCTCCTCATCCTAGCCCTACACTTGTCATGATCCTAGCCCTTACCCTAACCGCCTCTTGCCCTATATATGTGACCCTAGCCGCCCCCTCTTACAAGTGTTCTTCCTTGGAGGCGTGAACACATCAAGAGGGCGAGAGTAAGGGGCATTGGCGCAACCATCTTCTTCCATCAAACCCTAGCCGCAAGCTTCTTCCCTTCTTCCTCCTTTGGCGCAAGAGAAGTAAAGGCTTGGCGGCATTCTCCCTTCTCCTCTCTTCTTCATCAATTGGCACTTCTACCTTGGAGGTGGCGCAAGCATTCAAGAAGAGAACTAAGGCTTGGATCTTCTTCCCGAGGCTAGCACCGGGCGTGGAATAAGAGGACTCGAGGCATCTGTGTGTGTGAAACTGCAGAGGGCGCACACTTGGGCGCCTATCACGACATCGACCTCATCTTGCTCTAAGGTATTTCCTAACTCATCGTGTCAACTCTCTTGCTTGCGTTTTTGGGACCGGCCTGTTTCGGGGATATTGCTTCCGCTGTGCAATGTATGTTGTAATCTCTATTTCTGAAAAAAATTGTAAAATATCCCCGGGGTTTCCCAACAATGGCTCCAGTAAGAATTATACTGAACCAACAAACACCAAGGACTAGATCAAGTTCAAATAAATGAAGCTGCTTCCTTGGCTGTCATAGGAAGCTGCAATGTACTCAGCGTTAATTGTAGAATTTGCCATAGTGGTTTGCATAAAGCTCTTCCAGCATACAACACCACATCAAGGCAAAATGCAAATCTTGGCTGTGAATGGTAGTCATTAGACTGGAACAAAGTATCAGTGTACCCTTGTACACAAAGTTCTTCCTGTTTGTCACAGACTAGACCTCTATCCTTCATACTTCCCAAGTGTGAAGGATTGCTTTCACAGCTATCCAGTGTTGAATACTAGGATTTGATTGAAACTTTATTGGCCATGCTCCAAGCATTCGCCACATATGGTCTTGTGCATAGTGCACAAAACATGATCTATCCTATACGCAATGTACTAGGATTATAGACTCATGTTACTACTCTCCAGCTATGTCATAGGACATAGTATCTTTGAAAGAGTCAAACCATGTCTTCCTGGAAGGCATCAACTTTTGTAATCACCCAATATGAACCTCTCCAAAAATCTCCTGGATGAACGTAGATTGACTAAAGGGCAATGACTTTCTTGGATCCCTATAGATCCTCATGCCTAGGATATAGGCCTCATTCCCTAGATCATTTTTCTCGAAATACTTCCCAAGCCTTGTCTTCATCGGGTGAAGAGCTGGGATGTCATTTTGTGAGGAGAATATCATCAAGTAGAACAAGAAACACTATGATGCTCCCACCGATCTTCTTGTAGACATAGGCTCCTTTCAAGATGCTTGCATAGGACCATGCATATCTTTATGGCCTTTACATGAAAATCTTTCGGCTATTTCCATATAGACATCCTCTTTCAGACGTCCATTAAGAAAAGTAGTTTTCATAACAACATGCCATAACAGAAAATGCAATTATAACAAGCAGATACCTAAAGGACTCAAACCAAGCTATTAGTAAAAAATTTCATCACTATCCACCTAGTGGATTTGCCTGAAATTTTATTCACTAGCTTGCCATTATAGGTAACAACATTACCTTCCATGTCTATCTTCATTGAAGACCCATTTACAGCCTATGGGTGTTACCCCTTCGGCGGCTCAATCAAGTCCCATACTTGATTAGCAGACATGGAATCCATTACGGTTCTCATGGCGCTTAGCCATTTCTTGAAATCTGGTCCACTGACCGCTTCCATTTCCTCATAAGTCTTAGGTTCATCCTTGGTGAAAAATTTGTCATGCCCACAACCTGTGAGAGCATTTAGAATCCATCCAGACTTATGTGGTTCTTGTGTTACTTGAACCTCAGGTTGACTTTCAACCTGTAAGTGAGATTCTACTCTCCACTTGTGTCCAATTGTATTGTGGTTGATTTTGGACCTCGTCCCAATCAAATCTACTCCCACTAGCTTATTTCAAAAGAATTATTTTCTCAAGAAAGACAGCAGTTTGAGCAACAAATATTTTGTTCTCACTGGGATGAAGTAGCACTCTCAATGCCCCACAAACACACACTATGGACTGTCATAACAGTTGCTTGCATGGCCTCAAAATTTGCATGACTATTCAAAGATGGAGCCACATCCAATGTGTTCCTCTTTCTTTCTTTGAATTTCACCACACAATTGTGGTGTTCTAAGTAAGTTGTGAGATAACCCCACACTCCTTAGGACAATCATCAAATTCCTCATTAACAACCTTGATCCAATCAAAGTGTTTTAATAGATTCTACAATCCAATTATGTACTTCATTTCTTAACTTCTTGGATTTCTCCAAAGTTATGTGTTGGATAAGTTATATCCACATCTAATGAAGTATACAACACTTCCTCTGCTTGTTTCCATGGGTCCACACACAATGTCATGTATAGATCCAACAAGCCACTTACCATTCCACTGTTCATGGTGAAGGCTGCATCTGTCACATTATCCATCAAACAGTACTCACATGCATCATAATCCTGAGAGGATAATGATCCCAATAGTCCATGGACTTCTTGGATGTGACATTTGCTTTATGGCCCACAAGTGACAATGCTATGAGACAGTGTTGATTGAATCATTATACTTGATCTATTTAGTGTTACACACAGAACTACAAACTATTATCAATTGTATCACTTCTATAGAACATCCCAGATTTAAAGAAATACCATTTATTTCAAACTGAAATTCCATTCAAAATGATGGACATAATGTTCTAATACAAAAAGCTGGTACATAATAGCAAAGTTCAAGTTGAAGTCTTGAAGGTAGTGAGATGATATCAGTAACATCCAATGCTCCGTCCCTAACTCAAAAGTCAATCCCACCAAGCCTCATTGTCCTACTTCTTCTGAGCCCCTGCATATGAAAAACATATGTAAGCTCTACATGCGGTACCCAGTACCCATAAGTAAGAAGTAGACATAAAGACCTCAGTAACAGAATACCTGAAGCAGATGGATTACATCTCTTCATTTGTGCCATGCAATTCTTAGGGCCTTAATCCATCCTGATATGTCCATGCATTCCCAATCTTCCGAAGTTTTAGCTTCGAAGAAGTAGAATCATGGTCATTCCTGGATTTAGGCAAACACTCTGAAGATCCAACAGAACTCTCTTGGTCATCTTTTAAAGTGCATGGTGTGAAGAGACTTCGAAGATGTATGATGATATGATAAATCCCCATCTCATCACACTCAACTTGGACCTCAGGGGTCATGCACTCTAAGACAAGAGTAGTGTACTATTTATTATCTTCACAATGTTCATGAGAGACATTCCACTCCTACTCTGTAGTAAAATAAATACTGGGCTGGGATGGTGGTCTTTCAAGAAGATGCATCTTATTCTCTTGTTTCAGTATTTTGGACAATATTCTGAACCATCTTGTCCAATTTGCTCCATCCAGTTTATGTTTATGAAGTTTCAATGTAAGATCAGGAGATGGCATTATCTACAATAAGTAAACAAGCAAAATAAATACCATGATAAAGCATTTAAAAAGGTCTTTCAATTAAATGCTATGCTCCCACTATTTCCTATACAAGTTGATAACTCTCAAACTCAACTTGGAAATCAGTGAGTAGGATCCTAATTTCACATGAGGTCTCCGCGACTCACGAGCGTGAGTTGGGGTGCACAGAGTGATCCCATGCTTCTTTAGGTAGGCATGCCAGCCAATTGCGCTGAGCACAACTCCTCTTAGTTAAGACAGACTAGGCAGTCTGTGTCCAGCGAGGGCTGGATACAACACAGAATCCTATCCTCTTAACAGTTGCCTCTAGTGTTTCATCATGTCAATGACATATGAAAACTAGTCAATTCTAACATGATTGTTATGCCCAGGGCCAACATGCATCTCGCGAGGGTACGTCTACACTTGTGGTAGACTAAGATGCATATTGTCACCGCACGCCTTCCAAAGATAGATGGGTGTGTCTCACGAGGGTGAGAAACAATTCACAGTCCATCGATCGATGGTTTGACGAGGGCTACACATCAGAAGGCTATCAACTTGATATTTCATGGAGAGTTTCTTCAGATTTGTTTTATTCTTTTCTAGCATGCAAATTTTCCTATGGTGGTAGCAAAAGGAAAAACACGTCACAAGAATGCTATGGACAAAATAATAAACCATCACAGGCATGCTAATATGGTCGATATGGTCATAGCCCTTTTCATACACATAACTTATCACGAGCCCTATCATGCATCCAAGGGTTGTAAGTCCCTAAAGCAAGTTAGCCCATGCCATAAGCCGAAAGCAAGATCCCATCATCCAACCGCAAGTCCATCACCAAGCTTCCAAAGTTGGCGCCACTAAGATTCGGTTGAATAAGACACCTTGTTGTCTTGATGAAGCCTTAACCTATCTTAGGAACCATTCTACATCTATTCTAAAACAAGATGAAAATTTTTACATCAAGATAGGAGGGAGATCCACACGCAGGTGGCATAAAGATTTTACAAGCATTCATCACAAGTGGAAACATCCTTCCACATCACAACACAAAAGGGCACTCACTATAACCATATCAACCCACACAAGAGGCAAGTGGCGCATATAAAATTTGAAAAATTGAGCATTATCAATTTTTTAGTCCCTTATGCGCCAACTTCATCCAAAGCACTCTCTCAACTGATTTTATGCTAAAATCAATATCAAGTTTCATGACGATTTCAAGATCCTATCGGCTTGCAATTTTGTCAAATCAAGAGACCCGGCCAGTCTGAAGACACGATGCCCGTTCTACTTGACAAATTGCGTGCGCCTTTAATCATAAATTAATTAGAAACTTAATCCAAAATCAGCCATAAAAAAGATAAGAGATGTTTGAATGAAAAACACCACTAGGTGAAATGCGCATGGTTGAAAGAAAAATTTTCGAAAATTTTTTTCATACAAGCATATGTACACCTTGTGTTTCTCGCAAATAGCTCTGATACCACTGTTGGGGAATACCAGGTGTAATTTAAAATTTTACAGTCCCAAGATGCAGCGGAATAAGCATTACACCGAAAACATATTCCCATGCCAAGGATCCATGCGAGAGGAGGAACACAAGGATGTGTTAGAGATTATACCTCTCTTGCTCGTTTGGTTGATGATGCCATGTTGAAGACGCTCAAGTGCTCGTCTTCTACAAGTATCCACACGTCAACCTTCTCAACGTTGCTCCCTTCCACGCTTGGTGCAAGCTTCAGGAAGAGAATCAAGCCTTGTTGTATGTCTGCAAGTGCACAGATACTTAAAGTTTTAGTAAAAAAAGTATTGAATCTACAGAGACCTTATTGTTAAGTACCAAATAGCTGTATTCTTACTAGCTAAGCAACCGATTTTTATGCAAGTAAACAATGGGAAGAGCGAAAAGACAAACAGAGAGAGAAACTGGGACTAGAGTTTCATTCGCTTTAATTTTCATAACTAGATATGTATAGATGTTCATCCATCGAATTCTATCATGATAAAGACATAATTTACTTTTTAAAGGGATTATCTCACTTTCGTGCAGATAACCATGCACAGACCAATCTTCGCTTTCACGCAAGATTTTATCCCAAGCTAATGATAAGTAAATCATCAAGCGAAGAACTCAAGGATCACTTTCGTGCATCCGAATTCTAAGTTGTTCATCTCGAGTGGAATCTCAAGGATCACTTTCATGCATTCGAGTCTCAACACAAGTTCTACCTATGGTTCCCCAACATTCTGATCTTCACTTTCGTGCAAGATCTTCGTGTTTGACACAATAACTCAATCCTAGGTTCCAATTATCAAACATGGCAATAAAATCACTAAAAATCAGAATTCAAAGAACAAACCTAATTTCTTACAATAAGTTCCAAACTCAATGATTTTTTAGGGTTCCAAATTTCACAATCAACCATTCAGTCTATTTCGTAAAATTCTAAAACATGCATGACAATAAGAAACTATGGAGAATTATAGACAATTATCACATAAGTAAAATTATCACAATAAAATTATATTGACGAAATAAAAGTCATCTAGTCATAGAAAATCAAGCTGAATTACTCCCCCATGTCCCATAAGCGTTTAAGCTAGCAAAGTTAAGGAGTTACACTAATCCATGGTTTCAAAATATTAAAAATCAAAGAGAAAAGTGAGTTTAAGAAAACACACCACGGCTGTAATATAAATTACAGCCGTAATTTGCATAAGGAGCGCTATGAATAGTGTCAGCGACGCTCCTTTGTTGATTTCTCCTCCGTTTGAAATCCTTTGGCTTTGAAACTTCTGTGGTGACCTCTCCTCCTCTAGGCGAAGCTTCAGTGTAAACATCGTGGCCTAAGGTGACCTCCACACCTCTCGGCGCGAGGCCGTGCCCTAAGGATCTCTCTGTCGATTGCTCCCTTGATTGTTTCTAAAAAATTAGGGCTTTTTGTCCCTTTATCTTCTCCTCATTGAGACAAGTCCGTAGCTTCTTTCGTATCTCAATTTAGATGTCTAGATCTCAAGATATGATCCGCGCAAGAATCGGGCCCAAAAAACTCGCGTGATAGGTTAAAATTACGGCCGTAATTTAAATTACGGCAGTGCCGTAATTTCGTTATGCAAACCTTGAGTAAAAATTACAGCCCGTGAAAAATATTATGGCAGTGCCATAATTTCCAGAAAACTTTTTGGTCGAAAACGTCTGGAAATTACAGCCCGTAAAATGGTTTACGGTAGTGCCATAATTTCAGTGAATATCTCTGGTGTGAAAGCGCTTCAGATTACAGCCCGTGTAAATTCTTACGGTAGTGCCATAATTTTGTAAAATCTTCTGATGAAAAATTAGCCAAAATACGACAGTGCTCTGATATTACGGCAGCGTACGAAAATATGGTACCGTAATATATATTACGGCCCTGCCGTATTTTGGTTCATGGCTCCATTTTGCTTGAAATTTGTCATGTATCCTCTTCTTGATGATGGCAACTCTTCCATGCATTTGATTTTACTTGAAAACGCCTAAAAATATGGCCTTTTTACCTGAAAATTATCAAAAACCAAAATAGAAGTAGATTTTGCAATACTTGATAAATTTGTCACAAAAATAAGCAAAAAGAGCTTCAATTTAGCATAAAAAGATAAATAAAATGATACAAAATATACTATATATTTTGGTGTCATCAAAATACATAAGGCTCAAACTTTGCTTGTCTCCAAGCAAAAATCAAAAATTGATTAAAAGATAAACTTTTTCATGCTCAATAAATATCTAAAGTACAATCATCAATGAAAAATTCCATCAATTGTTTCACAAAACTTCAAATAAACATATCATTCTTAGAACTCAACCCTCTTGATCTATATCTCAATCAAATAAAACTCTGCAACTTGTATAATAAATAGAATTTTCAATCTCATGATTTCACCCAATTTTCAGTTCAAATCTATCATTCTTTTGTTTACAGGAATTAGGTTTCCAAGATCTTTTTCAACACATTTTTTTATTCATTTTTTTTATTTTTTCATGTATTTTGTTGTTTTTGCATAGATGGCATGTACCCACTTAGATACACACTTTTTTTATTTTGACTTCAACTCTTATCTTCGGTACCACTATCAATTTTGCATAGTGCCAAGTAGAGGTGTCTTATTCTTTTTCTCTCTCATTATCTTTTGGACATAGACTTCAACCCATGTCTTAGGTACCACTATCAAATTTACATAGTGCCAAGTAGGGGAGTCTCTCACTATTTTTATGGATCTTGGATTCTTCCTTCCCAACAAATAGCAAGATAGACTAAACATCTACTAGGTTGATCAATTGATATCAATTTACTAATCATACTCATATGCTCATTTTATTTAAAGGAATAGTTTCACCTTTAGATCTTATTCCTCAAATTACACATCTACCCAAAATTTCATGCATCAACCAATGTCAAATTTCAAAAGATAGATATGCATTGAAGAAATAAATCTAACATGATAGGTTTCTTTCTAATCATGAATACATGTTTATTCATCATCAAGGAAGATATTTATCAATGAAATTCTTTTAAAAATAGAATCACACCACAAGATAGTAGAAAGTGGACTATGAACAATCATATCATCATACAACCATATCGAAGAAATATCAGTGAGTGATACATCTAAAGCAAATCAAAGATGCAACCATATAAAATAATCATGAATACAAGAGAGTGCAAATGATACTCACAAAACTATATAGCAAGCTCTGACCAAAAATACATAAGGCTCAGACCAAAAATAGTGTTAGGGCAGATGCTGCTAGGCCCAAAGATGTGCCTTTTGAAAATTTTTCCTTCACAATTTAAGATACATAAGGCTCAGTCTAAAAATAGTCTAAAAAAATAATAATGATAAAAATAATTTTCTCAAGGGAGAATCAGAGATATCGCCGGTAGTCCAAAAGAATGCTGGTGGAAAGAGCTGATGCAGCTGAGAAGTAGAGGGTAAACAGAGGCTAGCTAAAAAGCTGCTAGCAATGATGGTGATGGCGATAGTAGAGTGAGTAATCTCTAGTGGCCTGCTAGAGACTACAGTCCTGGAGGTGAGATCATCGGCCAATGGGTGCCAGAAATAATACTGCATAAATAAAAAAAATTGGTCACTAATGAATAGTCTGCTACATAAGTAAATCAAATCAATGGAAATAGAGGCAGTAGAAGAAGTAAGAGTCTGTTGATGGTATAATCCAGTGTCGACGGCTAGAAATAGTGATGTCAGAGGCAGATGCAGTGGTGGCTAAAGGTGGAAGACAGTTGCTCTTGAAGATTTCTGGATTTGGAGGCAAAAGAAGCTATAACAGGTAGAAATCAAACAGAGTAGCTACTTAAATTTTTTTAGGAAAACTAGTCATACCCAAAAATAAGATTTAATGATCGAAAAAGAAAATGGACAGAACCATGTAATAAAATAAAACTCATTCTTTTCAGATGTATGAAGATCAATGGATCAAAATCTATCAGGAATTTAGGGTATTAACAGAAAGAAGGCTACTCAGATTACAAAATTGAAAACTGCACAGAAGTTAATCATATTCAAAAAGTTGCTATGTGTCCTAGAATGATCAGAAAGTATGTTCATGAAAATAACTAAACCTCAAGATAGAATGACACGTGTTCTTCATATTCCATGCGAAAAATCAGGGTTACAACTCATTAAAGCATAATAAAAACTTGCAATAAAAGTGCTAGTCAGATTTGTCAAGAGAAAACTGCTACAGAAATTAATCAGAATCGAAAAGATGTTATGTGTTTTGGAATAATCCATGGACTTTAAAATTCAGCAAAAATATCCAGATGATTGACAAAGATGAGTACTTTGTGATAGTGCCAAAGATCAAAAATTTTTTCTACCCGGTTTCTTAAAATCATAGCGAGAAAACACCTAGTGAAGCAAGCAGAATGCAATTTTAAAATACGATACCGTGAAAACTATTACGGTACTGCCATATTTTTCAAAGAATTCTCAGGTCAAAAATATGCAGGAAATACGGTACCGTAAAAAATATTACGGTACTATCATAAAAAAATACAAAACTCTCGGATAAGAAATTAATCAAAATTATGGCCCGTATAAAATATTACGGCAGTGCCATATTTTGCGTAAAATTTTGATTTTTCCTGCAAAAAGAGAAGAAAAATTAATTCTAAAAATAAACTAAAATAAAAAAAACTATGCTAAGGTAAGAGTGTTTGGGTTGCCTCCCAAGAAGCACTAATTTTTAGGTCATTATCTCGACCAAAATTCAAATCTCATGGTGAAGCAGGTGAATCAGTACCAAAGTAAATAGCATGCAATTTCTTCTTTTTCCGCTGTCCAAAAAGTTTAGCCACTAATTCAAATATCCAAAATTTCATGTAAATTACATTCACCGTGGCTTTCTTAAATATGCAGAAATCAAATCAAAATTTTTAACTTCACATAAAGGATATTCAATGATCTTCCTAAATTTATCAGAGAGCAATATCGTAAGTCCTTTCTTCAAATTTAAATCTTCAATTGCCATAGGACTTTGATCAAAAGATATAAGCATTGGATCATCAAAATAATTTTTATGTCTCAAATTAGGTTCCTCAATAAAACATAATTTTTCAAATAAATTAGAAGATTGAACAATAGTTATGGGCAAAGCATCAGAGTGAGATTCATCAATGTTTGTAATATTCAAATCATTTTTAGGTTCTTCATGCTCATCATCAAATAATTCATTGATTTCAAAGTTATCAACAAAATCTGAGTAAGATTTTTCTAAATTAGTCCCCTCATATCCTTCATCAAAATTAGCCATAAACAATATTTTATCAAAAGAATCAATTTCATCAAAAGAGGGTTTTTCAATTTCAATTTCCTCAAACTTTTCCACAAATACATTATCAAAGGAATCAATTTCAAAATCATAGTGAGATGCATTAATATCCACATAAGGCTCAATCTCAAAACAATCATAATCAGAGGGGGAATTTTCTAAATCAAGTTTTTCAGTATCAAACTCAAATAAACATGCTTGTTGTGATATCGAGGCTTCTAACATTTCAGAATTAGCAGTCAAAGATTCTACTTGAGAAGCAAGCTGACTAATTATTCCTTTAAGATCCTCAATTTTCTCACTTTGATTTATCATGATTTGGTTTTGATTTGACATGAATTTTTCAAGCATAGATTCTAACCTAGATGCTTCAGTATCCTCAAAGTATGGTTCAGAAGCAAGATTAGAGCAATCATCATAAAAAGAAGTTTGATTTTCCCAACTAGAATCATAATGATCATCTTGATACCATGAAGAATTAGAATTTTGGGGCATTAAAATATGGCAATCAGAAGTACAATGATCAAAGCATCCACAAATATCACATCTAACAGAGTGCATATAAGAGTTAAACTTATCTTGAAGTGTGCACAATGAATCATCTTCATACCTTCCTTGTGGCATGTATTCCTCACCTCTTTCAGTTGCCCATAAGTTGTGATAAAAAAACATATCTTCAAATCTATCAAGAATAGAAAGATAATCCAACACCAATCAATCAAATTTTTCTTTTTTTTTAGAATATAGAAAAAATCAAAAAATAATAAACACAAGCAAATTCACAAATTTCGGAAATCACAGTTCTATCACAACTTGTGAAAATCCAAAACTAGTAAAAACAGAAAACAAAGTTAAATCTAAGATAAATAAAACTTAGTCTAGCAATACTAACAACTATTTTGATATTAACAAAACTAAGGTCCCAGGCAATGGCGCCAAAAACTTGTTGTAAGTCCGCAAGTGCACGGATACTCGAAGTTTTAGTATAAAAAGTATCAAATCCACAGAGACCTTATTGTTAAGTACCAAATAGTTGTATTCTTACTAGCTAAGCAACCGATTTTTATGCCAGTAAACAATGGGAAGAACGAAAAGACAAATATAGAGAGAAACTAGGACTAGGGTTTCATTCACTTTAATTTTCATGACTATATATGTATAGATGTTCATCAATCGAATTCTATCATGATAAAGACACAATTTACTTTTTAAATGGATTATCTCACTTTCATGCAGATAACCATGTAGGGACCATTCCTCGCTTTCACGCTGCCGTAATATCAGAGCACTGTCGTATTATTAGAGCACTGTCGTATTTTGGCTAATTTTTTATCAGAAGATTTTACAAAAGTTATGGCACTACCGTAAGAATTTACACGGGCCGTAACCTAAAGCGCTTTCAAACCTGATGCAGGGCGGAAGTTGGGGAAGAGAAGAGATGAGGAAGAAGAGAAGTGAAGCTTCCAAATCCATGAAAGTTCAAAGAAGAAGAGAAGAGAAAGAGGGGCGAGCGGCTCACCCTCAAGAACACACTAGGGGCCATCGGCTCACCCTAACCTCACAAGGAGAAAGACACACCACAAAGGTTCCAAAAATAACTTTCTTAACTTATCCAAACATGAGAATTACATTAGCTTTTAAAGCCCATTCTCCCTCAGTCATTAATTTAATCTCTCAACAGATAGAGGGCTGTCAATCCTTTGTTTCAAAATGGGAGGTGGAGATTAATTAGACCCTTCATCTTCTTTGCGTGTAGAGCTGGCTATTGGATTTTCCTTGCATGCTTGCCATTTGATTGGCTGGAGCTTTGGCTTGAGTAAGTGTTGAAGCCGAATGTTTGAAGAGGTACGGTGCATGCTTGGATGCATGCAGCTCATGTATTGGTTCATTTGAAAAGATGTAATAACTTGAAACTGGATTGTTGAAGAGATCTTGACTGGAGCTTTTTGCATGTTGACTTCGAATGTGATGTTGTTGGCATGTTGTGGCTGAGTTTGGAGGTGGTATAAGTTGACTTGTAATTTGATGTTGTTTGCAACGTTGCATGTTAGTGTTGCAAGTTGACTATGGTTGACTTGATTTTGTCCCTTGAAGCTTGATGTTGACTGATATTGGATTTGAGCTTTGACCTTCTTTGAGATGTTGACTTGGCTATTCCTACTTAAAACAAGGGGAATGCAAACCTAAACTTAATTGCAGCCTAATACATTGACTAGGAACTTAAGGTTCTTAAAAGGAAATAAAACCTAAGCTATTACAGCAAAACAAAGAAAAAAATAAACACATAGTTAAGTTCTCAAAATGCTCCTGCATCAGATTTCCCCTATTTGAATGTTTCACCTCCTGGTGAAATAATTTTAGACATGCAAGTCAAATAGAGTCAAAATAGTCAAAGCAATTTTTTTTATTTTGCTCAGCTTTTTTTTCTCGGATTTATTTTTTTTAACAGCTACTCTTTTTTTTTTGAAAAGGAAAAAACAATTGGACGCGTCCACGCACGATGCTTCATGTCGCATGCGTCCAGTTCGTCACGTGTGAGTCCAGCGCAGGAGATTGTAAGAGGCGTAGGCGGCGGTTGAATAGCGCTGGTCATCGGCTGCTGACGTCGGAGCAGGGGTCGACTCTCCTTCTGTGCGGGCAGAGGTTGGACTCGGTGAGGGGTGGTGTGCGAGGCGGCTCAAGGAGTCGGAGGTGATTAAACCAGCAAAACAGAGCACGTTGAGGCGGAAAAGGGGCGCTGTCAAAATTTGCCAATTCCGGCGATCTAAAGGTCCGATGAACGGATTCTTCTAGCCACGGGATCGACTGCTGGAGGAGACGGCATGGACAAATTTGGAGCTCGATCACACGTCGAGATGGGGAGTTCTTTGAGGCGGACGAGGAACACCCACAACTTGAGTCGTCCGCAGGTTCTGAAAAGAACCAAGTAGACGACGTGGCTTGGGAAGACAGTCTCAACGCTAGAAAGGAGGGGGTTGCCGATGAGGTGGCTGGGCGTCGATGGGGACGGCCTTGCGTGGCTGTTCCATTGGTGCGAGTGGAGGCGGAAATGCATAATGGAGGGGCAGTCGAACAGCGATGAGAGGAACCCATCCTTCATCGCTAGCCATGGGTTTTGAAAAGAACCAGGTGACCAACTCCGGTGATCGTTGCAGAAGAGGGACGGTTGAAGGCCAGCGGAAGAGGAATGTCGGCGAGCTTGCTGGATGGAGGAGGTGGATTGGAGAGTGTCACTGGGGAATTTGTTTCGTTCCAACGTGTGGTGGCTTGGTTACATGACGTCGCTGCAGGAGGTGGAAGATGATGCGTAAGGCTCCAGCTTCCATCATCACTGTCCGTGGGTTCTGAAAAGAACCAGGCGGCCAACTCCGGTGATCGTCGCAGAGGAGGATGGACGAAAGCCAGTGATGAACGCCGGTGTTCTTGTATGGAGGAGGTTGTTTCGTTGCAGCAAGAGGCGGAGAGCTTAGACCTTGTGGAGATGAACTTCGGAAGTGGACATGGAAGGTGGATGGCGGTGGTGTCGCTGGTGAGATGGAGCGTAGCTTGAAGCGGTGGAAGACGCATGAATGGATGAGTGTGAGTCCTTCATTGCTGAGCCGTGGGTTCTGAAAAGAACCAGGTGACCACAGCTTGGGAGATGGAATCACGGCGAGCTCGTTGTCTGGAGGAGGTGGCTTCGTTGCAGCAATAGACGCAGAGTTTGGAGTTGAGTGGCGAGTGGATGCGCGAGAGGGCTGGAAACTGGACGTTGATGTAGGTGGACGACGAACTGTACGGCTCCAACTCCCATCATCGCTGGCCGTGGGTTCTTAAAAGATCTAGGCGACAAGCTCCGTCGATGAACGTGCAAACATGGTAATGATGAACGGTGGGCAATGGTGGATCGGTGTGAGAAGACAAGAGTTTCTCACGGCTTCCTCTAATAGCACTGACGCAGGGCGGGAGTTGGGGAAGAGAAGAGATGAGGAAGAAGAGAAGTGAAGCTTCCAAATCCATGAAAGTTCAAAGAAGAAGAGAATAGAAAGAGGGGCCAGCGGCTCACCCTCAAGAACACACTAAGGGCCATCAGCTCACCCTAACCTCACAAGGAGAAAGACACACCACAATGGTTCCAAAAATAACTTTCTTTAACTTATCCAAACATGAGAATTACATTAGCTTTTAAAGCCCATTCTCCTTCAGTCATTAACTAAATCTCTCAATAGATAGAGGGCTGTCAATCCTTTGTTTCAAAATGGAAGGTGGAGATTAATTAGACCCTTCATCTTCTTTGCGTGTAGAGCTGGCTACTTGATTTTCCTTGCATGCTTGCCATTGATTGGCTGGAGCTTTGGCTTGAGTAAGTGTTGAAGCCGAATGTTTGAAGAGGTACGGTGCATGCTTGGATGCATGTAGGTCATGTATTGGTTCATTTGAAAAGATGTAATAACTTGAAACCAGATTGTTGAAGAGATCTTGACTGGTGCTTTTGCATGTTGACTTTGAATGTGATGTTGTTGGCATGTTGCGGTTAAGTTTGGAGGTGGTATAAGTTGACTTGATGTTGACTTATAATTTGTTGTTGTTTGCAATGTTGTATGTTAGTGTTGCAAGTTGACTAAGGTTGACTTGATTTTGTCCCTTGAAGCTTGATGTTGACTGATATTGGATTTGAGCTTTTACCTTCTTTGAGATGTTGACTTGGCTATTCCTACTTAAAACAAGGGGAATGCAAACCTAAACTAATTGTAGCCTAATACATTGACTAGAAACTTAAGGTTCTTAAAAGGAAATAAAACCTAAGCTATTACAGCAAAACAAAGAAAAAATAAACACATTGTTAAGTTCTCAATATGCTCCTGCATCAAAACTAGAGATATTCACTGAAATTATGGCACTGCCGTAAACCATTTTATGGGCCGTAATTTTCAGACATTTTCGACCAAAAAGTTTTACAAAA
The DNA here is from genome assembly GCA_027563935.2 of Costus lasius. Lineage (NCBI taxonomy): Eukaryota > Viridiplantae > Streptophyta > Magnoliopsida > Zingiberales > Costaceae > Costus > Costus lasius. Next base: position 60,496,332 of record CM050448.1, read on the forward strand.
ATTATGGCACTGCCGTAATATTTTTCACGGGCTATAATTTTGACTTAGGGTTCACAGAACCAAATTACGGCCGTAATTTTAACCTGTCACGCAAGTTTTTAGGGCCCGATTCTTGCGCGGATCATATCTTGATATCTAGACATCCAAATTGAGATCCGAAAGAAGCTACAGACTCATCTCAACGAGGAGAAGATAAAGATACAAAGAGCCCTAATATTTAGTAATAATCGAGGGAGCAATTGACAGAGAGGTCCTTAGGGTATGGCCTCGTGCCGGGAGGTGTGGAGGTCACCTCAGGCCATGATTTTTACACTGAAGCTTCACCTAGAGGAAGAGAGGACACCACAGAAGTTTGAAAGCTAAAGGATCTCAAACGGAGGAGAAATCAACAAAGGAGCGTCGCCTACACTGTTCATAGCACCCCTTATGCAAATTACGGCTGTAATTCGTGGTGTGTTTTCTTAAACTCTTTTTTCTCTTTGATTTTCGATCTTTTGAAACCATGGATTATTGTAACTCCTTCACTATGCTAGCTTAAACTCTTATGGGACATGGGGGAGTAATTCATCTTGATTTTATATGACTAGATGACTTTTATTTCGTCAGTATAATTTTATTGTGATAATTTTACTTATGTGATAATTGTCCATTATTCTCCATAGTTTTTTATTGTCATGCATGTTTTAGAATTTTGTGAAATAGACTGAAAGGTTGATTGTGAAATTTGTAACCCTAAAAAATCATTGAGTTAGGAACTTATCGTAAGAAATTAGGTTTGTTCTTTGAATTTTGATTTTTAGTGATTTTATTGCCATGTTTGATAATTGGAACCTAGGATTGAGTTATTGTGTCAAACGTGGATATCTTGCACGAAAGTGAAGATCGGAACGTTGGAAAACCATAGGTAGAACCTGTGTTGAGACTCGGATGCACGAAAGTAATCCTTGAGTGCATGGTTATCTGCACGAAAGTGAGATAATCCCTTTAAAAAGTAAATTATGTCTTTATCATGATTGAATTCGATTGATGAACATCTATACATATCTAGTCATGAAAATTAAAGTGAATTAAACCCTAGTCCCAGTTTCTCTCTCTGTTTGTCTTTTCGCTCTTCCCATTGTTTACTTGCATAAAAATCGGTTGCATAGCTAGTAAGAATACAACTATTTGGTACTTAACAATAAGGTCTCTATGGATTCGATACTTTTTATACTAAAACTTTGAGTATTCGTGCACTTCCGAACTTACAATAAGTTTTTGGTGCCATTGCCGGTGATCGAACCCGGGTCACCTGCGTGACAGGCGAGAATACTCACCACTATACTACATTGATGTAATTTAAATTCTAGTGAATATCTTTTGTTTGAACGTGCTTCAGATTACGGCCCGTGTAAATTCTTACGGTAGTGCCGTAATTTTTGTAAAATCTTCTGATGAAAAATTAGCCAAAATACAGCAGTGTTCTGATATTACGGCAGCGTACGAAAATACGGTACTGTAATATATATTACGGCCCTACCGTTTTGGTTCATGGCTCCATTTTGCTTGAAATTTGACATGTATCCTCTTCTTGATGATGGCAACTCTTCCATGCAGTTGATTTTGCTTGAAAACGTCTAAAAAAAACTGTCTTTTTACCTGAAAATCATAAAAAACCAAAATAAAAGTAGATTTTGCAATACTTAATAAATTTCGCACAAAAATAAGCAAAAGAGCTTCAATTTAGCATGAAAAGATATATAAAATGATACAAAATATACTATATATTTTGGTGTCATCAAGCCTTCAAACACCCTCTTCTATACTTGCGCCACCTTCAAGGGTTGTTGCGCCAAGTAGAGAAGGGATGAGGATGATGCCGCCAACTCCAAGTCCTCCTTACTCTAAGAGATGAAGGAGAGGATGAGTTTCGGCCCTTAGGAAGAGGTGGAAGACGCCAAGCAATCATTCTTCTTGCGCCAAGAAGAGATGAAGAAGAAGAGATGCTTGTGGCTTCAAGAAGGAAGAAGTGTTGCGCCAAGCCTTGCTTTCACCACATAGATGTTGCTCACACCTCTTGATGTCTTGCTCTCGGCAATTGTGTGTATTAAGGGCTCACGCATGCAACTATTTAATAGATGCAAGAGGCAGCAAGGCTAGAGGCTTAAGGGCACAACTCATGAAGGGGAAATTCGGTTAGGGTTAAGGGGGGTGAGTGGCTAGGGTTTGAAGCAAGGAAATATTCCAAAGAATTTCCATAAACCCCTAGCTCTCTTCCATATGCGCTCAAAACTTTCTATAAAAGTCCAATGAGCCATATCATCCCCAAGTCTTGCCATGAAGGCAAGCATACCATCAATGGACCAAGGGGAAGGCACATAATGCTTCCTAATGAAGCAAATTGTGCCACCCAAACCCCATTATACCCTTAGGCGCTATTGGGGTTGGGTTTCTCCCCATTATACCCTTCTAACCAATTCTCTCTTCATGACAACTTGTGATGGGGGGCCAAGACCAGCTCTTCGGCGTTCAACTAGGGTTCGAAGGAATCCTTTCAGGTATGGGTTTTCTTCCTAGGGCCCTTCTTTTCCTTTTCCTGCAATGCATCGCATCATGATAGGTTAGAAGCATAGCACTTTGCTTATTTGCACATTTGCAATTTGCTTTGTTAGATTAAGTGTTTTACTTTGAATAAAATGCCATGTAGTTAAGTGCATGTAGGGTATTACATTTGTTTTGGCAACTAACCCTGCTGGAGAAGCAGCAGCTCAAGACAACGCAGATAGCTCAGCTCAAGTCACTTGCCTAGTGAGCTACATAGAAGGGAATTCAACTTCAACTCAGTTCAACTATCACCACTTGAAGACTTGAGTTAAAGGGGCTTCATCAATCCTCAATTCCTTTGCCAAATCAAGCCTTGGGCGTGATGACACCAAAATATATAGTATATTTTGTATCATTTTATATATCTTTTCATACTAAATTGAAGCTCTTTTGCTTATTTTTATGCAAAATTTATCAAATGTTGCAAAATCTACTTCTATTTTGGATTTTCGTGATTTTCAGGTAAAAAGGGACTATTTTAAGGTGTTTTTAAGGTGTTTTCAAGCAAAATCAAATACAAGGAATAGTTACCATCATCAAGAGGAGATCACATGACAAATTTCACCCAAAACGGAGTAACGAACCAAAATACGACAGTGCGATATTCTATTTTACGGTACCGTATTTCTGTACGATACTATAAAATGAGAGCACTGCCGTAATTTGGGGAGCTTTCAGACCAGAAGATTTTCCTGATTTTACGGCACCACCATAAAGAATTACACGGGCCGTATTTTGGAGCATTTCAAACCAGAGACTTTTGCTGATTTTACAGCACGGCCGTAAACCATTTCACGGTGCCGTATTTATCAAAGATTTCAGACCAGAGAACTCGTCAGATTTTATGGCACTACCACAATAACTTTTACGGGCCATAATTTTGACACAGGGTTCACATAACCAAAATACGGCACGGCCATAAAATATTTTACAGCCGTAATTTCAATTCAAAAACGTAATTTTTACGGGCCCAAAACTTGCACGGAACATATCTTTTGATCCAGACCTGCAAATTGAGATCTGAAAGATGATGCGGACTCGTCTTTAAGAGGAGAAGACACACGAAGTGAAAAAGAGAATTTTTATCCAGTATTGAGAGAGCAATTGACAGAGAGGCGGTTAGGGTCTGGCCACGCGCCAGAGACAGAGAGGGCACCTCTGGCCGTGATTTTCACACTGAAGCTTCACTTGGAGGAGGAGACAACATTCCAGAAGTTTTAGAGTGAAAGAAGATCAATTGGAGAAGAAATTGAAGAAAAGGGGAACGCCGTTGTTCATCGACACCTTCTTGCAAAATACGGCTGTGAAATATTTCACAGCTGTGCTGTATTTTCTTAACTCTTCTTTCCCTTTGATTTCTGATCTTCTAAAACCATGGAATATTGTAACTACTTCACCATGCTAGCTTAAACACTCTTTGGGACATGGGGGAGTAATCCCCTTTGATTTTCACAATGACTAGATAACTTCTACTTTCGTCACGATTATTCTGTTTTGATAATTTTACCTATGTGATTACTGCTCTAAGATTCTCTTTAGTTTATTTCTTGTCATCATGAATAGAGTTCTTACATTAAGGACCGAAAGGTGATATGCTTGAGAATTGGAACCCTAAAATTGACTAATAGGAACTCACCGTGAGAATTTAGGTTAAGTTCTTATTTCTTTATTTTAGATGACTAATTGCCTTTATGATAATTATGAACCTAGGATTGAGTCATTGTGTCAAACGTGGAGATCTTGCACAAAAGTGAGGATCGGAATGTTGGAAAACCACAGGTAAAACTTGCGTCGAGTCTTGGATGCACGAAAGTGATCCTTGAGAATCTGCTCGAGGTAATCAACTTAGAATTCGGATGCACGAAAGTGATCTTTGAATTTTTTGAATGATAGTTTGCTTATCTTCAGCATTGGGATAGATCTTGCGCGAAAGCGAAGATTGGTCCCTACATGATTATCTGCACGAAAGTGAGATAATTCCTTTATATAGTAAATTAAGCCTTTATCATATTAGAATTTGAGTGATGAATATCTTTATTTATCTAGTCATGAAAATTGAAGTGGATGAAACCCTAGTCCCAGTTTCTCTCTGATAGTATTTTCCCGTGTGTTTTCGATCTTTTGCTTAACTTCTATTCGATTGCCTAGATAGGAAGAAATCAATTATTTGGTACTTGACAACATAGGTCTCTGTAGGATCGATATTTTCTTTATTACTTTGAGTATCCGTGCACTTGCGGAGATAACAACAAATGTGGTGACTCAACAAGTTTTTGGAGCCGTATCAGGGGGTGACAAGTCCCTGTGCGCCAACACTTAGGTTTTGGCTACGATTTCAGAAATAAGTTTTACTTACCTACTTGTTGGGATACAACAAGTTTTTGGCGCCATTGCCGGGGACCTTAGTTATATCCCAACAAGTAGGTAAGTAAAACTTATTTATGAAGTCGTAGCCAAAACCTAAGTGTTGGCGCACAGGGACTTGCCACCCCCTGATACGGTTCCAAAAACTTATTGAGTGAGTCACCACATTTGTTGTTATCTCTGCAAGTGCACAGATACTCAAAGTAATAAAGAAAATAATGATCCCACAGAGACCTATGTTGTCAAGTACCAAATAATTAATTTCTTCCTATCTAGGCAATCGAATAGAAGTTAAGCAAAAGATCAAAAAACACACGGGAAAATACTATTAGAGAGAAACTGGGACTAGGGTTTCATCCACTTCAATTTTAATGACTAAATAAATAAAGATATTCATCACTCAAATTCTAATATGATAAAGGCTTAATTTACTATATAAAGGAATTATCTCACTTTCGTGCAGATAATCATGCAGGGACCAATCTTCACTTTCGCGCAAGATCTATCCCAATGCTGAAGATAAGCAAACTATCAATCAAAGAATTCAAAGATCACTTTCGTGCATCCAAATTCTAAGTTGATTGCCTCGAGCGGAATCTCAAGGATCACTTTCGTGCATCCGAGACTCGACGCAAGTTTTACCTGTGGTTCTCCAACGTTCCGATCCTCACTTTCGTGCAAGATCTCCACGTTTGACACAATGACTCAATCCTAGGTTCATAATTATCATCAAAGCAATTAGTCATCTAAAATAAAGAAATAAGAACTTAACCTAAATTCTCACGGTGAGTTCCTATTAGTCAATTTTAGAGTTCCAATTCTCAAGCATATCACCTTTCGGTCCTTAATGCAAGAACTCCATTCATGATGACAAGAAATAAACTAAAGAGAATCTTAGAGCAGCAATCACATAGGTAAAATTATCATAACAAAATAATCGTGATGAAAGTAGAAGTTATCTAGTCATTGTGAAAATCAAAGGGGATTACTCCCCCATGTCCCAAAGAGTGTTTAAGCTTGCATGGTGAAGAAGTTACAATATTCCATGGTTTCAAAGATCAAAAATTAAAGGGAAAGAAGAGTTAAGAAAATACAGCACGGCTGTGAAATATTTCATAGCCGTATTTTGCAAGAAGGTGTCGATGAACAGCGGCGCTCCCCTTTTCTTTGATTTCTTCTCCAATTGATCTTCTTTCACTCTGAAACTTCTGGCACGTTGTCCCCTCCTCCAAGTGAAGCTTCAGTGTGAATTTCATGACCAGAGGTGCTCTGGATTGGTCATGGCGACGAAACCCTCGGCGGCAGCGTGAATCGTGATTTCTCTCCATTGATTGGATGAAATTTAGGGCTTTTTGTGTTGTCCTCTTCCTCCGGTTAAAAACTCCCCGATTGCTTCATACAGCATCAAATATAAAGGTCTAGATCGCCCGCAATCATCTCTACAAAAATTGGGTGTCAAAATTGGCCTTGGAGTCGCGTTCAAAAACGGAAATACGGCAGTGTAATAGTTCACAGCAGTGCCGTAAAATCAGTCACGGTCTCTATTTTGTCATCGTCTAGAAAATACGGCACCGTAATATGGTTCACGGTACTGCCGTAAAATCGGCTGGACTCTCTAGTCGAAAACGTCTAGAAAATACGGCTGGTGAAATAGTATACGTGATGACACCAAAATATATAGTATATTTTGTATCATTTTAGATATCTTTTCATGCTAAATTGAGGATCTTTTACTTGTTTTTATGTTGAATTCAATAAATATTGCAAAATCTACTTCTATTTTAGTTTTTCATGATTTTCTGGTAAAAAGGCACTATTTTGAGGCATTTTCAAGCAAAATCGAAGACATAGAAGAGTTACCATCATCAAGAGGAGATCACACGACAAATTTTACTCTAAACGGAGTAACTCCCCAAAATACGGTAGTGTCGTAATATATATTACGGTACCGTATTTTGGTACGATACTGTAATATCGAGCCACTACCGTAATTTGGAGAAATTCTGAACAAAAGATTTTGTTGATTTTATGGCACCACCGTAAATAATTACACGGGCCGTATTTTGGAGCGTTTCAAACTAGAGACTTTTGTTGATTTTACGGCACGGCCGTAAACCATTTCACGATGCCGTATTTATTAGAGATTTCAGACTAGAGAACTCGGCAGATTTTATGGCACTGCCACAATAACTTTTACGGGCCATAATTCTGACACAAGATTCACAGAACTAAAATACGGCACTGCCGTAAAATATTTTATGGCCGTAATTTCCATTCAAAAACATAATTTTTACGGGCCCGAAAATTGCGCGGATCATATCTTTTGATCCAGACCTCCAAATTGAGATACAAAAGTTGCTGTTGATTCGTCGTTAAGAGGAGAATACACATTAAGTGAAAGGACCAATTTTTATCCAGTATCGAGGGAGTAATCGACAGAGAGGCGGTTAGGGTTTGTCCTCACGCCGAGAAGCATAGAGGACACATCAGGCTATAATTTTCCCTCAGAAGCTTTGCCTGGAGGAGAAGACAATACCCCAGAAGTTTCAAAGGAAAAAGAGATTGATCGGAAGAGAAATCGATGAAATCGGTGCTGACAGCACTGTTCATCGAGTTCTGTTGCAAATTACGGTGCTGTAATTTCATTACAACACCTGTTTTATAACTTTTCTTCTTCCCTTCTTCGATTTTTGACACTTTGAAAACATGCTTTATTGTAATTCTTCTTCCATGCAAGCTTATCATCTTTGGGACATGGGGTGTAATCCCCTTTGATTTCTTAATGATTAGATGAGTTTATTTTCATCATAATAGTTTTATTATGATGATTCTACTTATGTGATTGTTTGTCTTTGATTCTCCATAGATTGATGTTATTATTCATCTTTTAGAGTTATCGCAATAAGGACCGAAAGGTGATTTGCTTGAGAACTTGGAACCCTAGAATTGCATATTAGGAACTCTATTAGGTTAGTTCTTAATTATTTGATTTTAGTGATCTTATTGCCATGATGATAATTTGAATCTAGGGTAGAGTTGAGTTGTCAGATGTGCAGATCTTGCACGAAAGTGAGGATCGGAACATTGGAGAACCATAAGTAGAACTTGTGTTGAGTCTCGGATGCATGAAAGTGATCCTTGAGATTCCACTTGAGACAATCAACTTAGAATTCGGATGCACGAAAGTGATCTCGAGTTCTTTGATTGATGATTTACTTACCTTTAGTGTTGGGATAGATCTTGCACGAAAGCGAGGATTGATCCCTACATGATTGTTTGCACGAAAGTGAGATGATCCCTTTATGAAGTAAATTAAGTCTTTAAAGATTAATCTGACGACCTTTTATTTATGTCTAGTCATTGGAATTAAGAAGGATGAAACCCTGGTCCCAATGTTTCTCTCTCATTATCTCTTTAGCATATTCTCTGCATAGTTACTTCTATCATATTCGGTTCGCTTAGCTAGTGAGAAAATAATTATTTGGCACTTAACAATAAGGTCTCTGCGGTTTGATATCTTTCTTTATTACTTCGAGTATCTGTGCACTTGCGGATCACAACAAGTTTTTAGCGCCATTGCCGGGGAATTAGTCCTAGGTACACGCCAAACAACTTCGGATACAACAAGTTTTTGGCGCCGTTGCCGGGGATTAGTCCTAGGTACATGCCAAACAACTTGGGATACAACAAGTTTTTTGGCGCCGTTGCCGGGGATTAGTCCTAGGTACACGCTAAACAACTTGGGATAGAACAAGTTTTTGGTGCCGTTTCTGGTGACCTTAGTTTTGTTAATATCAAAATAGTTGTTAGTATTGCTAGACTAGGTTTTATTTGTTTTAGATTTAACTTTGTTTTCTGTTTTTGCAGTTTTAGATTTTCACAAGTTGTGACAGAACTGTGATTTCTGAAATTTGTGAATTTGCTTGTGTTTTATCTTTTTCCATTTTTTTATATATTCTGAAAAAAACAATTTGATTGATTGATGTTGGATTATCCTTCTGTTATTGATAGACTTGAAAATATGTCTTTTTATCATAATTCATGGGCATCTGAAAGAGGCAAGGTATACATGCCACAAGGTGAGCATAAAGATTATTCACGATGCACTCTTGAAAATATATTAAAATTTCACTCTATTCCTTCTATTAGATGCAATATTTGTAAATCTAATGATAATTATGCTTCTGAATGTCAATTTAGAAATCATGCAAATCACAATTCATCATGGTATCAAGATGATCACCATGATTCTAGATCTTTTTATGATGATTGCTCTGATCATGTTTCTAAACCATGCTTTGAGGACACTAGAAATTCTAGCTTAGAGTCGATGCTTGAGAAATTGAAGATCATAACAAATAGAAGTAAGGAAATTGAAAATCTTAAGGGGATGATTAGTCAACTTGCTTCTCAAGTAGAATCTTTAACTGCTAATTCTAAAATTTTGGAAACTCAGAGAGCACAACAAGATTGTTTATTTGAGTTTGATTTGGAAGCTGAAAAACTTGATTTAGAAAAATCCCCCCTGATTATGATTATTTTGAGATTGAGCCTTATCTGAATATTCATGAATCTCACTCTAATTTTGATAATTGTGAAATTGATTCTTTTGCTAATTTATTTGTAGAAAATTTTGAGGAAATTGAAATTGAAAACCCCTCTTTTGAGGAAGTTGATTCTTTTGATGATGGATCATTTGTGGTTAATTCTGATGAAGGACATGCGGGGGTTGATTTAGAAAAATCTTATTCTGGTTTTGTTAGTAATTTTGAAATTGATGAATTATTTGATTGTGAGCATGAGGAAATTGATAAAAATTTGAATGTTACAAACACTGATGAATCTCACTCTGATGTTTTGCCCATATCTTTTGTTGAATCTTTTGATGTATTTGAAAATTTGAGCTTTGTTGAGGAATCTAATGAAAGACATAAAACTTATTTTGATGATCCAATGCTTATATCTTGTGATCAAAGTCCTATTGCAATTGAAGACATGAATTTGAAGAAAGGACTTATGGTTTTGCTTACTAACAAATTCATGAAGATTATTGAATATCCTTTTAGTAGAGTTAAAAATTTTGAATATCTTGATTTCTATATATTTAAGAAAACCACTTTGATTGTGATTTATATGCAATTCTGGATTTTTGGATTAGTGGCTAAACTTTTTGGACAAAGAAAATGAAGAAAATTATTTGCTATTTACTTTGGAACTGATTCACCTGCTTCACCATGAGATTTGATTTTTGGTCAAGCTATGGACCTAAAAATTAGCGCTTCTTGAAGGCAACCCAAGCACTCTTGTTTAGCTTTGTTTCTTTTATTTTAGTTTATTTTTAGAACTAATTTTTAATCTCTTTTTGTAGGTGAAAAAAAGTTTTGGCGCATAATACGACACCGCCGTAATTTGTTTTACGGTGCCGTATTTTCGGTCCGTTTTCGATAAAAAGTTTTGTGATTTTTACAGCGGAGCCGTAACGTCTTTCACTTGCTATAATTTTGAGTGATTTCTTTCCCGAGTGTTTTTTGAAAAATACGGCAGTACCGTAATGTGCTTTACGGTGCCATAATTTGAAACTTGCTTTCTGCTTTCTGCTTATTTGATTGGGTGTTTTCTCGCTGCGATTGTAAGAAACTGGGTTGGGAAAAATTTTGATCTTTGGCACCATCACGAAGTACTCATCTTTGTCTATCATCTGGATATTTTTGCTGAATTTTAAAGTCCATGGATCATTCTAAAACATATAGTCTCTTTTTGATTCTGATTAATTTCTACAGTAGTTTTTTTCTGACTAATCTGATTAGCACTTTTGCAGCAAGTTTTTAAGATGCTTAAATAACTTGAAACCCAGATTTTTTGCATGGAATATGAAGAACATGTGTCATTCTATCTTGTGGATTAATTATTATCATGAAAATATTTTCTGATCATTCTAGGACACATGAAAACTTTTTGAATCTAATTATCTTTTGTGTAGTTTTTGCAGTTTTGTAATCTGATTAGCCTTCTTTCTACTGATGCCCTAAATTCCTGATAGATTTTGATCCTTTGATTTTTCATACGTCTGAAAAGAACATATCTTATTCTATTACATGGTTCTGTCCGTTTTCTTATTGGATCATCAAATCTTATTTTTGGGTATGGCTACTTTTCTTAAAAAATTCACTAGCTGCACTGTTTGCTTTCTACATGTTATTGCTTCTTTTGGCTACATATCCAGAAATCTTCAAGAGCAACTATCTTCCACCTCTAGCTACCACTGCATCTGCCTCTGACATCTCTGTTTCCAACCGTCGACACTGGATTATACCATCTGCAGATTCTTACTTCTTCTACTGCCACTATTTCCATTGATTTGATTTATTTATCTAGCAGACTCTTCGTTAGTGACCGATATTTTTTTATGTATGCAGCATTATTTTTGGCACCCACCGGCCGACGATCTCACCTCCAGGACTGTATTCTCTAGCAGACCACTAGAGATTACTCACTCTACTGTCGGCATCACCATCATTGCTAGGAGCTCTTCAGCTAGCCTCTGTTCACCCTTTGCTTCTCAGCTACATCAGCTCTTTTCACCAGCACTCTTCGGGACCATCGATGATATCTCTGATTATTCTTTGAGAAAATCATTTCTATCATTATTATTTTAGAGACTATTTTTAAAACTGAGCCTTATGTATCTTAAATTATGCAGGTAAAATTTTCAAAAGGCACATCCTTGGACCTCGTAGCATCTACCCCGACACTATTTTTGATATGAGCCTTATGTATTTTCTATCATAGCTTGCTATATACTTTTGTGAGTATTGTTTGCACTTTCCTGTGATTATTTGATTTGATATGATTATCTACACTTTTCTTCTCTTAGATCTATCACTTTACATCTCATGATTGTTGAGTTTGATGCTTCTACACCTCTATGACCACATGCTTATTTTTCTCTTCGATGTGGTTGTATTATGATTATGATACTGATTTCTATTATTTTGATGGGGTTGTATTATGATATTTTGATATTCTTATGAGCTATCTTCGATATGGTTGTAGTATACATGATGATATATATATTTTTTTGATGATATGATATTGTGATATTTGATGATGATGATGAGTATATTCTTGTTTTATATTGTTGATGACTTGATTGATTAATGATGAATGGACCCATATTTGTGATTAGAGAGAAACCTATCATGTTAGATTTATTTCTTCAATGCATATCTATCTTTGAAATTTAACATTGGTTGATGCATGAAATTTTGGGTAGATGTGTTATTCGAGGAATAAAACCTAAAGGTGAAACTACTCCTTTAAATAAAATGAGCATATAAGTATGATTTGTGAATTGATGTCAATTGATCAACCTAGTAGATGTTTAGTCTATTTTTGCTATTTGTTGGGAAACAAGAATCCAAGATCCATAAAAATAGTGAGAGACTCCCCTACTTGGCACTGTGTAAACTGACAGTGGTACCAAAGACAAGGGTTGAAGTCAAAAATAAAAAGTGTGTATCTAAGTGGGTACATGCCATCTTTACAAAAACAAGCAAAATGCAAAAAAAAAAAAAATTATGTGTGGAAAAAGATCTTGGAAACCTAATTCCTGTAAACAAAAGCATGATAGATTTGAACTGAAAACTGGGTGAAATCATGAGATTGAAAATTCTATTTATTATACAAGTTGCAAAGTTTTATTTAATTGAGTTGTGGATCTAGAGGATTGAATTATAAGAATGATATATTTATTTGAAGTTTTGTGAAACAATTGATGGAATTTTTCATTGATGATTGTATTTTAGAAATATATTGAGCATGAAAAGGTTATTCTTTTAATCAACTTTTGATTTTTGCTTGAGGACACGCAAAGTTTGAGCCTTATGTATTTTGATGACACCAAAATATATAATATATTTTGTATCATTTTAGATATCTTTTCATGCTAAATTGAGGATCTTTTACTTGTTTTTATGTTGAATTCATTAAATATTGCAAAATCAACTTCTATTTTGGTTTTTCATGATTTACAGGTAAAAAGGCACTATTTTGAGGCATTTTCATACAAAATCGAAGACATAGAAGAGTTACCATCATCAAGAGGAGATCACCCGACAAATTTTATGCAAAACGAAGTAACTCCCCAAAATACGGTAGTGCCGTAATATATATTACGGTACCGTATTTTGGTACGATACCGTAATATCGAGCCACTGCCGTAATTTGGAGAAATTTCGAATAGAAGATTTTGTTGATTTTACGGCAACACCGTAAATAATTACACGGGCCATATTTTGGAGCGTTTCAAACCAGAAACTTTTGCTGATTTTACGGCACGGCCGTAAACCATTTCATAGTGCCGTATTTATCAGAGATTACAGACCAGAGAACTCGCCAGATTTTACGACACAGCCACAATAACTTTTACGGGCCATAATTTTGACAAAGGGTTCATAGAACCAAAATACGGCACTGCCGTAAAATATTTTACGGCACTGCCGTAAAATATTTTATGGCCGTAATTTCCATTCAAAAACATAATTTTTACGGGCCCGAAAATTGCGCGGATCATATCTTTTGATCCAGACCTCCAAATTGAGATACGAAAGTTGCTGTTGATTCGTCGTTAAGAGGAGAATACACATTAAGTGAAAGGACCAATTTTTATCTAGTATCGAGGGAGTAATTGACAGAGAGGCGGTTAGGGTTTGTCCTCACGCCGAGAGGCGTAGAGGACACCTCAGGCCGTGATTTTCACTCAGAAGCTTTGCTGGAGGAGAAGACAACACCCCAGAATTTTCAGAGGAAAAAGAGATCGATCGGAAGAGAAATTGACAAAATCGTTGGTGATAGCACTGTTCATCGAGTTCTACTGCAAATTACGGTGCTGTAATTTCATTACATCACCTGTTTTGTAAATTTTCTTCATCCCTTCTTCGATTTTTAACACTTTGAAAACATGCTTTATTGCAATTCTTCTTCCATGCAAGCTTAACATCTTTGGGACATGGGGTGTAATCCCCTTTGAGTTCTTAATGATTAGATGACTTTATTTTCGTCAGAATAGTTTTATTATGATGATTCTACTTATGTGATTATTTGTCTTTGATTCTCCATAGATTGATGTTATTATTCATATTTTAGAGTTCTCACAATAAGGACAGAAAGGTGATTTGCTTGAGAACTTGGAGCCCTAGAATTGCATGTTAGGAACTCTATTATGTTACTTCTTAATTATTTGATTTTAGTGATCTTATTGACATGATGATAATTTCAATCTAGGGTAGAGTTGAGTTGTCAAACATGGAGATCTTGCACGAAAGTGAGAATCAGAACGTTGGAGAACCATAAGTAGAACTTGTGTTGAGTCTCGGATGCACGAAAGTGATCCTTGAGATTCCACTTGAGACAATCAACTTAGAATTCAGATGCACGAAAGTGATCTCGAGTTCTTTGATTGATGATTTACTTACCTTTAGCGTTGGGATAGATCTTGCGCGAAAGCGAGGATTTATCCCTGCATGATTGCCTGCACGAAAGTGAGATGATCCCTTTATGAAATAAATTAAGTCTTTATCATGATAAGATTAGTCTGACGACCTTTTATTTATATCTAGTCATTGGAATTAAGAATGATGAAACCCTAGTCCCAATGTTTCTCTCTAATTATCTCTTTAGCATATTCTCTGCATAGTTACTTCTATCAAATTCTGTTCGCTTAGCTAGTGAAAAAATAATTATTTGGTACTTAACAATAAGGTCTCTGTGGTTCGATATCTTTCTTTATTACTTCGAGTATCCGTGCACTTGCGGATCACAACAAGTTTTTGGTGCCGTTGCCGGGGAATTAGTCGTAGGTACATGCCAAACAACATCGGATACAACAAGTTTTTGGTGCCGTTGCGGGGATTAGTCCTAGGTACACGCCAAATAACTTGGGATACAACAAGTTTTTGGCGCCGTTGCCGGGGATTAGTCCTAGGTACATGCTAAACAACTTGGGATACAACAATATGGTAGTACCGTAATTTCAGGAATTGTTTATGTTCTGAAGGTGCTTGAAAATACGGCCCGTAAAATGGTTTACAGCGGTGCCGTATTTCCACCAAGTCTTCTGTTCTGAAAATCACCAAATTACGGCAGTGTTTCGATATTACTGTAGCGTACGGAAATACGGTACCGTAATATATATACGGCACTATTGTATTTTGGTGTGTTGTTCCGATTTGCGTGAAATTTGTCGGGTGATCTCCCCTTGATGATGGTAACTCGTTCATGTCTTTGATTTTGCTCGAAAAGTCCTCAAAATAGTGCCTTTTGCCTGAAAATCGTGAAAAACCAAAATAGAAGTACATTTTGCAATTCTTGATAATTTTAGTATGAAAACAAGTAAAAGATACTCAATTCAGCATGAAAAGATACACAAAATGATACAAAATATACTATATATTTTGGTGTCATCAGGGCACCCACATCATCACTCAAGAATCGGCCACAAACCTAGATCCACCAATCACTCCTCAAATTAAGGAATCAAGTAAATGGCTCCTAACACTTGGAGCAACAATTCAAATTCTTCCCCACAATTGGAAGCCTCATCAATGCACAATCCGCCTCATCAATGTGCGCCAGCCCCTTGAATTCAAATAAATTCAAAAACTTACCTTGAAGGAGCCGGCCAAAGAAGGAAGGACAACTACTAGCTTGTGCTCTCATTCCATGTAGTCTTTATTGCAATTAATTGCTGAATTGTTCTTACTTAATCTTGCTTATGTGCCTAGAGAGGAATTGCAAGAGACATCCCAACCAGAGTAGAAGAAGAAATATTAGAGATGGGAGACAATTAGAACCATCAGAGAACACTTAGGGACTATGCAGCCCCTAATCATCATGAAATTCGTTCTAGTATTGCTAGGCCAGCAATTGAGACCAACAATTTCGAGATTAAGCCTGGACTCATTGCAATGTTTCAACAAGAGCAATTTGGAGGATCTCCACTGGAGGATCCCAACCAACACTTGGCCTTATTTCTTGACCTATGCGATACTGTTAAGATGAATGGTGTTTCTAACGACGCATTTAGACTAAGACTATTTTCTTTTTCTCTCAGGGACCGGGCAAAGACATGGCTTAATTCACACCCAGCCGGTACCTTCACCACTTGGAACCAACTGTCAAATTCCTTCTTGAACAAATACTTTCCCCCAAGGAAGACACTTGAATTGAGGAACCAAATTACAAACTTTCAACAAAGAAGTGGGGAGTCGCTCAGTGAGGCCTGGGAAAGATTCAATGAACTGCAGCGGAAGTGTCCTCACCATGGAATAGAACTTCAAACTTTAATGTAAACTTTTTATATTACATTATCTGATCAGACTAAAATTATTGTGGATGCCACTACAGGATGAGCTCTTATGAGTAAAACACCAGATGAAGCCTTCAGACTGCTAGAGGAGATGGCAGAAAACCATAATCAATGGACTACTAAGAGAGGAGTAATTTACAAGCCTTCTCAAGGTAAGGGTGAAAGTGATGAAATACGCTCCTTAGCAGAAAAGGTAATTTTTTTGTGTAGTAAGTTAAATTCCATGCAAACTGCTTCTGTTTCTGTTATTACTTGTGAAAATTGTGGTAATGATGGTCATACTGTTGAATGTTGTGGAATTGTTGATCAGGGTAATGAGCATATGAATGCCATAAGGAATTATAATCAAGGTAGACCTAATGATCCCTATTCTAATACATATAACCCTGCATGGAGAAATCACCCCAACCTTTCATGGAAAAACATTAACAATGTAGGGGGGAACACTGAAAACAAAGGATACCAAAGACCAAATCAGAACTTTAATCAAAATCAAAACCAAAATCAGAATTCAAATATAAAATCCATGTTTGAAAAACTTATGGCCAGTCAAAATCAGCAAAATAGAAAATTTGATGATTTTATGTCTGATACAAGGGAATACATGGCAAGGCAAGAAAAACAAAATGAGGAATTTAAAGAAAATTTTCATCAAATCAACTCTAGACTGGATAGAGTAGAAGCCCACAACAAAATTCTTGAAAACCAAATTGCACAACATGCTAGTGTACCTTACAGACCCCCTAGGAAATTGCCTGCAAAACCTGAGATAAACCCTAGGGAGCACTGTAATGCCATCATGACTAGAAGTGGGAAACAACTAGGAGAACTTAGAGGGAGGTTTGAAAACACTGAAAAAAGGCTTGTTGATAATGAAAAGGAATTAGAGTTAGGAGAATCTTCTTCACATGAGAAACCCCAAACTTGTTTATCACCTCAAAAGGGTGATGAACCAAAAGGGGAGGAATCATGTGAGAAAGACAATCCTAACCCTAATTTGATTGCTCCTTACCAGCCACCTATACCTTTCCCTCAAAGGTTAGTTCAACATAAACTAGATAAAAAGTTTGACAAATTTCTTGAAATCCTGAAAAAGCTTTATGTTAACATTCCTTTTACTGAAGCTATTACTGAAATGCCATCTTATGCCAAATTTTTAAAGGAAATTTTGTTAAATAAAAGAAAATTAGATGATTATGGCACATGCACTAATACTTTAACTGAAGATTGTAGTGCTATCATACAGAACAAACTGCCACCTAAACTGAAAGATCTAGGTAGTTTTTCTGTACCTTGTTCGATTGGCACCCTATCTTTTGACCGAGCCTTATGTGACCTCGGTGGAAGAGTGAGTCTAATGCCCCTTTCTACTTATAGGAAACTAAATCTTGGAGAGCTAAAGCATACATCCATATCCTTACAGCTCACGGATTCATCGGTAAAGTATCCTGTAGGCATATTAGAGAATGTCCCTATACAAATTGGTAAGTTTTTCATTCCTGCAGATTTTGTAGTGTTAGACATGGATGTAAATTCTAGAAATCCTATCATTCTTGGTAGACCATTATTGGCCACAGCTAAAGCAAATATTGATGTGAACCAGGGAAAGATTACTTTTGATATATGTGACAACAAGATTGAATTTAGTCTTGATGATTCAACGAACAAACTTTCATACTCAGGATCTTGTTGTAGTGTTGAAATATTTAATGATGAAATTTATGATGTTTCAAGTTTGTTTGAGGAAACCTCAAATAATGAATCTAACAATCTTTTTGAGGGTATTGATGAGAAATTGCAGAAGAAGAAAAAGCCAAAGAGGAAGAGAAGAAGAGAAGGCTCTAGATTGATTGAGAAAATAGAAAGAATTCTGAGCAAATTTGGATACTGTTTCAAGATCGAGCCTTATGTTGTAAAATCAGAGTTGAGATCCAGGAATTCACGATCAAACCCGAGTGTTAAAGGGTCAAGCTAATGACCTTTAAATTAGCGCTTCTTGGGAGGCAACCCAAGCTTTCTAACCCTTATTTTAGTTTTATTTACCTTGATTTTTGCTTAGGACTAATTTTTATTTTATTTTTATAGGTTTTTTATGATTTGGAGCAAAATGCGGCAGTACCGTAATGGATTTTACGGTACCGTATTTCAGTCTGCTTACGAACAGAAAGCTGCGACGAAATTACGGTACAGCCGTAAAGGATTGCACAGTACAGTATTTCTGATCCAAAATCAACCCGCGTATTCTTTCATTTTTACGGCACTACCGTGAGATATTTTACATGCCGTATTTTCTGAAATTTTATTTTTCATTTTTCTAAAAAAAAAAAAAAATCTTTACTGCTTGAATTTTACGGCGGTACCGTAAAGCATTTTACGGTACCGTATTATTGATGTCATTTCGAATAGAACGTTGCCGAGATGTTACGGTGGTACCGTAAACTTCTTTACGGTACCGTATTTTGCTTCGTTTTCAAATAGAGTGTTTTAACGATTTTACGGCAGTGTCGTAAGGTATTACACTATCGTATTTTGCTTTCTGTACACGAATCCTATACCGTATTTAGGGTTTCTACCGGGCCATTTTACCCTCGATCTCGCTCGTTCTTGCGCCATTTTCGGATCTCCGACCTTCTCCGAACACCTGAGGACACCGGCGACCCTTTCCGTTCAATCTTCATCATCAATTAGGTAACCGATTCTCCGATTTTACTACTTTGACGAGTTTTCACAAAGTTCCGCCCCTTTCACTCGTTCTCGATCGATTTGCAACTATTTTGAGCGATTTATGTTCCTATTTACTCGTTAGGGAATGAGTTTTCGATCCTGTGCTATTTGAAAAGAATTTGAACCAATTTCTGTAACCGATTTGAGCTGAAACGCAACGTGCACGATTCAAAATTACTGTTCATTGACATTTTGAGTTCTAGCATGAGATTTAAAACAGATTTTTGCTTCTAAAATACTTGATTAACGTTACTGATGATGTTGAAAGAATAGTCCATGCTTATCATATTGTATTGAGATTAAGATTACATGCATGATTCTACCCTGTTTTTTTTTTTCACTCTGTTCTATATGCTAGTGGAATAAGCTGATTGAATGCACTAATGCACTGACCTGATTTAAACTGCTATATCATTATTTGTATGCTTTGAATGATAAGTTTGCAGCTTGAGTCCATGGCACCAAGGACAAAAGCAATTGCACCAAGAAGAAAGGGGAAAGCCCCTGATGAATCATCACAACCACCGAACCCACATGGAATTCTTTTCAGAAATGAAATGCTAGAGGCTAGGTACAATAAAATTCTGGAGAGGAAGATCATCAACTCAAAATATACTGATAGAAGAACCTTGGAAGCCTTAGGGCTTTATGAGGATTTGCTGTGGATGTTTGACAGAATTAAAGCTAAGGAGTTCTTCCAGATGACTCCTCACACATACTTACCTCTTGTCTTGGAGTTTTTGAGCAGTCTGATAATTGAGTTGAAAGAGTACTCTCATGGCCCTGCAGAAGGAGAAATCACATTCAGAATGGCCAATGTAGAGAGAAAGCTTACTTTGCAAGAAATTAGGGACATCTTTGGATTGAGCACTGGGGTTACACTGACATACCCCTTGGATTTATGGAGAATGTGTTCTGGAACCAAATCACTCATGAGAGCCATTTCTATGCTGTGTCTGCCAGAGCCTCAAAAATAGTGAACCCCTGTATTAGATATGCACATAGGGTTCTAGCACACACAGTATTTGGGAGAGGAGACAGTGACGGCATGGTCCGTCAACATGAGCTGTATTTTCTTTGGGGGATGCTCAATGGATTCACAGTGGATGTCGCCTATTTTATGATCAAACACATGGATAAAGTGGCCAGAGCTAGCAAAGGATTAGTGGTGATAGGAGGATTGGTTCCTCCTATTGCTAGATACTTAGGGATAGAGCCCTATGGAGCTGACACGGCAAGAGGGAATGCAAGGCTCGATATTGAGTCTTGCATAGCGATGAAGATGATAGTTAGAGAGGGAGACACTTTCTGTTTGGTCCTTGGACCAAATATCTCTCCTCTACCCTTACCCTACATTTAGAAGACTACAGTTAGAGAAAGGGCCAATTGGAAGCTATGTCTTAATGAAGCTGAGGGAGCTTTTATTCCATCACCTGATACAGTACCACCACCCACCGGGGGTAGTAGGAGCGATCCTTATGGGATGGAGTCACCCCCTCATGACTCTTCACAGCCAGCTGGTACCTCCTCACACACACCTATGGGCAGATATGCTAGCCACCACGATCCAGGCTTCCAGGCACTCACAACACAGATGTTCAGTCAGGAGCGCCGCCTGGATAGGATGGATGAGACTCTGGGTACATCCACAGAGATATGGAGAGGCTATGCAACCATATGGAAGATATGGGTAACTTCCTCTATGACCGTTTTGGTTATGCTGATCACAGGGACTCTGGCTATCATGGTGATCAGGGAGGAACCCCATACTTTGATCCTGAGGAGACTGCTGCGAGAGACTCGGAGGCTACGCGATCTGATGATGATGAGTAGAGGCTTTGTGAGTATTATCTTCCCTTACCTTTTTGTTGTACTATGATTTTCTTTATTTCACTGTTGTTTCATATGATGAAGGGAAGGATGATGCTTCCATGACTACCACCACTGCATATTGTTATTCTCATTCGATATGGTTGTATGATGATATTCTGATGATAGATATTCAATATGGTTGTATTATGATGATGATATTGATTTTTACTATTTCGCTGGGGTTGTATGATATTTTGATATTCTGATGTTTGATATGATATACATGGTGATATATTTTTGATGATTTGATATTGTAATAATGATGATGAGTTCACTCTTGATTTATACTGTTGATAACTTGAATGATTGATGATCTCAAATTCATGATTGAAGATATAGTCCTATCATGTCAAATTTATTTCTTCAATACATATTTGTCTATTGAAATATGACATTGATTGATGCATAAAATTTTGGGTAGATATATTATTTGAGGGATAAAATTTAAAGGTGAAATTTTTCTTTCAAATAAAATGAGTATATGAGTATGATTTATGAATTGAGATCGATTGATCAACCTAGTAGATATTTAGTCTATTCTTGTTATTTGTTAGGAAATAAGGATCCAAGATACCCAAAATAAAGGTGAGGACTCCCCTACTTGGCACTGTGGGAAAGCGCAGTGGTACCGAAGGTTATGGGTTGAAGTAATAAATAGAAAAAGTATGTATCTATATGGGTACATGCCATGAGAAAAATCATTTCACATAAACTCTGCTGTCCTTAATAAATTCTTTCCAAATTAGAGGATAAGGGTTCTATTGCATTGATTATGTGATCCGTGCACTCTAATCTCGTCACCAGAAAAAAGGTGGTAATCGAGTTAGAGAATGTGAATGATACCAAAAAAAAAAAGGAGAAGAGAGTGGAAAAAGATCTTGGAAACCTAATTCCTGTAAACAAAAGCATGATAGATTTGAACTGAAGATTGGGAGAAATCATGAGATTGAAAATTCTATATATTGTACATGTTGCGAAGTTTTATTTGATTGAATTATGGATCTAGAAGGTTGAGTTCTAAGAATGATATGTCTATTTGAAGTTTTGTAAATCAATTGATAGAATTTTTCATTGACGAGTTGTATTTTAAAAATTTATTGAGCATGAAAAAGTTATTCTTTTGATCAAACTTTGATTTCAAATTTTGATTTTTGCTTGAGGACAAGAAAAGTTTGAGCCTTATCTATTTTGAGGACACCAAAATATATAGTATATTTTGTATCATTTTTTATATCTTTTCATGCTAAATTGAAGATCTTTTACTTGTTTTCATGATAAATTCATTGAATATTGCAAAGTCTACTTCTATTTTGGTTTTTCATGGTTTTCAGGTAAAAAGGCACTATTTTTAGGCATTTTCAAGCAAAATCAAATACATAGAAGGATTCTCATCATCAAGAAGAAGTCACCCAAGAAATTTCATGCAAATCGAGGCAAGGAACCCAAAATACGGTAGTGCCGTAAAGGATTTTACGGTACCGTATTTTTCACGGCTACCGTATTATCGAGATCACGGTCGTATTTTGGTAATTTTCCAAACAGACAGTTTTCACGAAAATACGGCACCGCCGTAAGGATTTACTCGGCCGTATTTTGGGGCACTTTCTGAACAGAGACTTTTGCCGAAATTACGGCACTACCGTAACCCAGTTTACGGGCCGTATTTTGAAGCATCTTCAGAACATAAAGTTGCCCTGAAATTACGGTACTGCCATAAAGAATTACACGGGCCATATTTCCCCGACGAATCCGACCAGAGAGTTCAACCGATTTTATGGCACTACGTAAAGAAAATTACGGTGTCGTAGTTTCCAGCAATTTCAGAACAGAACGATCGATGGATTTTACGGCAGTGCCGTAAGATATTACACTATCGTATTTCGGTGTTTGAACGCGATTCCCAAGTCAATCTTCACGCCCGATCTTTGTGGAGATTCTTGCGGGCGATCTAGGGCTTTATATTCAAAGCCGTAAGAAGCAAAAGGGGAGCTTTGGACGGGAGGATTACAGAGAGACCAAAAGCCCTAAATTTCGTGCACCGTCGAGGGAGAAATCTTGATCCACGCCGCCGCCGTGGGTTTTGGCCGCCACGCTCAATCCAGACGATCTCCGGCCGTGATTTTCATACTGAAGCTTTGTCAGAGGGAGGTGACAACACACCAGAAATTTCAGACCGAAAGGAGAACGATTGGAAGAGAATCAAAGAAAGAGGAGTCTCCAGCACTGTTCACCGACGATCCTTTGAGAATTACGGCTGTGAAACTCTTCACAGCCATGCTGTATTTTCTAACTTCTCTTTTCTTTCGATTTTCGATCCTCTGAAGCCATGAATTGTTGTAATTCCCTCATGATGATAGCTTAAACTATTTTTGGGACATGGGGGAGTAATTTACTTAACTTCCAATGACTAGATAACTCTTTTTTCAATATTTCGTTGAGTTTAATCTTAGCATGATGATTTTACTCATGTGATAATTGTGCTTAGACTCTCTATAAGTTCATGTTACTAATTATGTTCTTGGAATTTTCGCTTGAGACTGAAAGGTAATTGCTTGAGAGTTTGGAACCCTAGAATTGCATGTTAGGATCCCTTCCTTAGGTTAGATCCATCTTGATCTTTTCTAGTAAAATAATTGCCATGATTATAATATGAATATATAGATCGAGTCTATTTGTCAAACGTGGAGATCTTGTGCAAAAGCAAGGATCGGAACGTTGGAGATCCTTGAGCGAAACTAGTTGCGAGACTCAGATGCACGAAAGTGGTCCTTGAGACTCCACTAGAGATTCCTAGAACTCGAATGCACGAAAGTGATCCTTGAGTTCATTGTTTGATAATATCTTCTTCATGATGAAATTGAATCAACAAAATCCTTATTCATATCTAGTCATAAAAGTTTAAGTGAACGAAACCCTAGTCCCAGCTTTTCTCTCTGATAATCCCATTTTTTAGTTTCCGATTGCTATTCTCACGAACTCGATTTGCCTAGATAGTAAGAAATCAACTATTTAGTATTCGACAACGTAGGTCCCTGTGGATTCGATACTTTCTTTATTACTTCGAGTATCCGTGCACTTGCGGATCACAACAATTGCAAAGGGTGCATGCTTGGGCGCCCTACCTTGACATCAGCCTCCACTTGCTATAGGTACTTTCTATCTCATCGTGTCGACCCCCTCGCAAAATGATCTTCACTGGGTTTTTGGGACCGACCTGTTTCGGGGATATTCTTCCGCTGTGCAATTGTATTGTTTGATGAAAAACTTGTAAAATATCCCCGGGGTTTCCCAACAGTGGTATTAGAGCGACTTGCGAGCCTCGAACGATATTTCTATGCTTCTCTCTATGCTCACATGCCATATTTTAATTTTCGTAAATTGCATATCATATGCGCATACCTTTTTCTAAAGTAGAAAATTGTAGGTTTCTTGTTCCTATCCTCTGTTCAATTTCTTTCAGATTTTTGAATTAATTTTTTGATTGATTTAAGATCATGGGCGCACGTAATTTTGTCAAGTAGGATGGGCATTGTGTCCTTGGACTGGCTAGGTCTCTTGATCTGACAAAATTGCTAGCCGATTTGGTCTATGAAATTGTCATGAAATTTAATCTCAAATAATCAAAAGATTTATGATAAGAAGATGAGAAAAGGAAACTTATTTTATGAGAAACTAAAATTTTAGATTTTATGTTTTTCATGAGCATATAGAATTGCATGATTAAATACCTTGTTTGTGCATGATGTTGTGATCATTAGTCAAGCCCCTATTGCGTGCCTATGATGTATCCTTGTGAGGCTTGCATGCCGCTTCTCTTTTTGCTTTTGTTTTGTAATCATAAGAAGATTAGGGGGCGCATCCTTGATGTACATTGGCGCATGCATGCAAACTTGGTGGCGCATCTTGACAAGTTGCGCAAGTAGGGATTGGCTGAGGCTCATGGCATGAGTGCTATTCCTCTTAGCCCTTGTGTGGTGGCGCAACAAGCATCCTTGCTTGGTGGTGTATCAAACTCCTTGCATGGGGACGCAAGATGCAT
The DNA here is from genome assembly GCA_027563935.2 of Costus lasius. NCBI lineage: Eukaryota > Viridiplantae > Streptophyta > Magnoliopsida > Zingiberales > Costaceae > Costus > Costus lasius. The sequence continues at coordinate 60,521,279 of CM050448.1, forward strand.
TGGCCGAGCCCTAGGGCTTGAGAGCTATACATCTTGTGGATTGCAAGGTGGCGCACCTTGCTTGGAAGAAGGCCCATGGCATTGGCCGAATCCTATGAGCTTGCTTATAGGGTTTCCCTAAAAGTACCTATAGCGTTTGAAAGCTAAACCATGGTGTGGTGAACCTTGGAGCCAACCTTGAAGATCAAGCTAGAGGTCGACTAGGCTAGGTATAGTTTTAGGGGCTTATCTCCTAGGTCAAGAATTGAACCCCTTTTGGCATGGGTTGGTTCAATGTCTTGATTGGGCTATGATCACATCATCCCTTGCTGCTTTACTTATCTACTAAAGCAAAGCATGCCTGTGATGTTTTATCTTCAATTTATCACTATAGGGTTGCATGCCTGTAATGTTAGACATAAGATAAAACTAAGAGGATGAGACCTCAAAAATCCTCAATCAAAAATATCAAGTCTAGTAGCCATCTAACTCGTAGCCCTCATTAAGCTATTGATCAGTGGTGTTGTGAACTGTTTCCCACCGTCATGGGACACACCTACTTATCTTTAGAAGGGTGTGGTGACAATGGTTTCCCTAGTCCAGTTTTAACCTGGACATGCCTTCGCAAGGAAACTCGTTGGCCCTGGGCATAACAGTTAAGAATGGACTTGACTAGATTTTCACATGTGCTGGGTATATGATGAAACTCTAGAAGCAGCATTGAGAGGTTAGGGTTTCATGCAGTTTCCAGCCCTCGCTGGACATGAAATGCCTAGACTGTCTCAATAAGGGGAGTTGCCAAGTGCAATCGGTCGGCGTGCCTACCTTAAGAAGCATGGGTTACTTTGTGTGTCTCATCCCCCCCTCGTGGGATGCGAAGCCTCATGTGGAATAAGGATCTCATCTCATTATGAAATCATGGATTTCCCGATTGACTTTGTGGGTTGTCAATTCGATTAAAATAGTGGGAGCCAAAGTCATAAATATGATAATTTGGTAATAAAATGATGTTTAAATCCTAAATATCTAGATCATACTCTGATTTGTTGAACTCAAAATGAATTTTGAAGTTGTTGCTAAACTAATGTGGAGAATTTTAAAAGAATGTTTAAGGTGATGTGACTATGCAATTCTGACCTTATTAGGGTTCTTATTCTATATCTTTGTACACACAAGTGGTTTATAACTGAGAATTGATTTGTATGAAAGAAGACTTGAAAACCTTTCCAACGCATCCAATATAAGAATAATATTTATTATCTTTTCTATGTAACACAAAATTCCCAAGATCCAAAATCAAATCAAACAAAATTTGAGAACAACTTTGTTAACATAGTCCTAGGTGAATGACAATTCATGTAATCAAATCATTAATCATCAACCAACCACAAAGATAGAGTCAACATCAAACTTCATTTATACAACTAGGTCATAAGTACAATGTGATATTATATCCAAAATTGCTCAAACATCTTCTATACACAAAATATATACATATATGAGCATATCATGCTATGCTTTAGATTACTACATCAACTAAACAAGAGCGTTTTAGCAAAATTTCCTCTCAACACCTCCTTCATTGCCTCCAAGGAAAAGCAACTAAATCTAACCTGTACTATATAAAGCTAAAAGAGTAAGCTATAAAACTCAATAAGATCTACTTTGCTCATGCAACAAAATACATTTTTCATTACTTTTGTTTTAACAAGTCATATAATATGCAAAAGAGAAGCATCAATATGGAATTTATGAAATGGATATCTAAAACTCATACCATAATGACAACCTATACATAGAGCATAAGGATGATATCAAAAACCCAAATAAATCATGATAAGTTAGTATGTCTAACTTATGAGTATCAAAATCATTATGGACACAAAAGATGTACTCATCCCATGAGTACCAACATGTCACAAAGGAACTAGTGATAACATTATTAACTCATGAATATCAATATCAAAGTATCATAGACAGAGTAGTGGGAACAAACCAAAATAAAGTCCTCCACGTCTGGAAGCAAGACTAACCCACGTCTGGGAAAGCCCATAAAGCAAAAGTCGGCAAAGGCTCATCATGGCCCAATCAAATGTGAATAGAGGGGCTCTAGAGGTGGCTCCCATGGACTCAAGAGGTGGCCCCTATTATTTCTAATGTGGCACTTTGCTCCATGTAGCACTTAGCTCCACATCCATCACTTAATTCCAAATCATTTTCCCACTAAAGTTGTAAGGGCCAAAAGACAACTAGGTCATGATAGAAACAAAGTTAGCAACACATCATTGCAGTCCAATCAAAATCCCTTACAACATGATCATGGCCAAAAGTACAAAAGGTTTACAATGACCATGCCCATGCATGAACCAATAATCAAAAGGATAAACTACATAAAACCATACAAAATGAGATTCATTGAAACCATATTTGAGTCTGCTTTCTAATAAAATTGGTTTGATTCCATTTGACAAAGTACACAAAAAGATATCAGGGTTAAAGTAGCAAAGGGTCAAACTGTCCCATTTCCATAAATTCCAAGGCATTGACCTAGAGGGGTGTGACAATGGTCAATTTTGGGTCAACCTGCTAAAAATGAAGTTTGGCACCAATAAGTCTCTTCCATCTCATCAGGCACATTGGCGCTAATGAAATCTCTCAAATAGATCTGAGCTATCCAAGTCATCAGAATCGATATTGACCATGCCCATGCATGAATCAATAAGGCTTCCCGATCAATATGAGACTCGAGTATCAAGGTGTGCAACCCTGTATGTTCCTTTGATGTTGGCAGTGATGACCTAAGGTCATCACAAGTAGTGAGTGGCACCTAGCAATGCATCGCTGCTACCCAAGTCATCGGAATCGATATTGATATCGACATCCCCTTCATCACAACTAGGTACAAATGCATTACAGTCTCTTTGCTAAACTGATATCCGATTGGACAAGTGTGTCACTATTTGTTTTTACCCAATCTCATAGTCATGACTAAATTAGGTTCTCACCTAGGTATAGCCATATACTTTCAGTCATAGAACCATAGGAGGCCCCATGGATATCAAGCTTCCCTCAAGAAGAGGTAAATCCTATGTTTGTCCATTGATCTTCTCATATGGGTCGTGACATGCTCAATGACAACCATTATGACCTCCCAACTATAGTGAGGTGTTAGGTTGTATCAAAGCATGTCCCTAACCATATAGAAGAGTCAATGACCTCAAGTCAAGGGATCAATGCATCTCCTGTCACTTGTGAGGATAACTCATGACACCAAGTCAGTGCCTCACAGCGGGTCGGTCCAGTATATCTACCATTGATATACCCATATGTCTGCGTTAGCACCTCATGCATAACTAGCCCATATACCAGTCTCACAAGTACCATAGCTGTTGGGAAACCCCGGGGACATTTTACAATTTTCAGAGTTATAGACATACATATTACGCAGTGGAAGAATGTCCCCGAAACAGGCTAGTCCCAAAAACCCAGTGAAGATCTCTTGCGAGGGGGTCGACACGATGTGATAGTAAGTACCTTTAAGCAATTAGAAGCCGATGTGGATGAAGGCGCCCAGGTGTTCGCCCTCTGCAGTCTCGCACACACGGATTCCTCAAGTTTTCTTCTTCCTCGCCCAGTGCTAGCCTCGGAAAGAAGATCCATGCCTTAGGAGAGTCCTCCATGCAACTTGCGCCATCACCAAGATGTGATGCGCCAAGGAGATGGAAGGAGAAGGGAACGCCGCAAGCCTTCTTGTTCCTTTGCGCCAAGGAAAGGAAGAGGAGAAAGATGAAGCATGCTTGCGCCCTTGATGGAAGAAGAAGAGCTCTAAGCTCTCCAAGCCGTCGCCCTCTTGTGCTTCACGTCTCCAAGGAATTAGCATCAAGAAGAGAGGGGGCGGCAAGGGCTTATTTATAGGAGCAAGAGGCGGTTAGGGGAGAAAGGCAAGTGTTGACAATTAGGGCATGATTCTAGGAGATTATTTAATCAAGTATACTGATTAAATCTCCACTCCCATATGCGCTTAAGACTTGCCAAAGCAAGTATCAGCCATATGCGCCCATATCATGCCATATGAGGCATCAATCCCATCTATGCGCCTAGACCTAGTCAAGGCAATATAATGGATTGCCTAATGTGGCTTGGGCGCAAGTCCTAATCCAATTAGGACTCTAATTATGTTAATAATCAGCCCACAATTGTCAAACACAATCCAATCAATTATCTTGGGTGATTTAATCACCTAGGAAATACCAAACAAGGCATAGGCGCAAATTCTAGTCCAACTAGAATCCCATATGCGCCTATCCTATTAATTCATCCCCATTATACCCTTCAAGCCTCATAGTCCTTCAATACAACTTATTAGCAAGCCCAACTAAACAATGGGCTATGCCCAAAGTCCATTATGCATGTTAACCAAGCTATTGGATCCAATCCAATTTAACCCATGGTCAAATGAGGTTAACCATGGTTAATTTGATCAATATGCCAAAAATGGAAGTTGGCTCCAATAAGTTGCTTCCATCTCATCAGGCCCATTGGCGCTGATGAAATCTCCCAAATAGATCCGAGTTATCCAATAACTCGATCTAAAGGCTACCCGATCAATATGAAAACTCGAGTATCAAGGTGTGCGACCCTGTAGGTTCCTCTAATGCTGGCAGTGCTAACCAAAGGTCATCACAAGCAGTGAGTGGCACCTAGCAGTGAATCGCTGCTACCCAGGTCATTGGAATGGATATCGACATCGACATCCCCATCATCGCAACTAGGTACAGATGCATTACAGTCTCTTTGCCGAACTGATATCCGATTAGACAAGTGTGTCACCACTTGTTTTCATCCAATCACATGGCTATGACTAAAACAGGTTCTCACCTGGGTATGGCCATACACTCTCAGTCATAGAACCATAAGGAGCTCTATGGATATCATACTTCCCTAAAGAAGGGGCAAATCCTATGTCTGTCCATTGACCTTCTCATATGGGTCGTGACATGCTCAATGACAACTGTTATGACCTCCCAACTACGGTGAGGTGTTAGGTTGCATCAAAGCAAGTCCCTAACCATATAGAATGGTCAATGACCTCAAGTCAAGGGATCAATGCATCTCCTAACCGATGCTCTGGTGGTTAGGCCCCTAACCACCAGAGGTGTCATCGTGAGATTGCAGATATTTACACTGAGATAGTCGTAATAGGCCCCTAACCGATGCTCTGGTGGTGCAGCAGGAGTGTGGCAGGTCGGTAAGAGGACATGAGGTTGAGGTGACTCCCACAGGATCCTAGTGCAAGTGGGAGATTATTGGTATATATGCCCAAGGACCTATAGCTGGTCCAATATGTGTCACATTCATTTGTGAAATATATCCTAGCATGGTCATTGTTATGCATTTTGTACATTTGCATCATATGTACATTGGCATATATAATGTTCCTCGAGATAGATATCATCTAGTCTCAAAGGATAATCTCCGGTCAAGTGTCATAGTGGATAAGGGACAACTGTGATGCACTTGAGACTGGCATATGCGCTGGTTGAGCATGGGATGCTAACGCTGACATATGAGTATATCAAAGGAGATATACTAAATCGACCCACCGTGAGGATTTGACTTGGTGTCACAAGTCAAATCTCACAGTGACAGAGATTCATTCATCCTTGACTTGAGGGCATTGATATCTCTATACGGTAAGGGATGTACTTTGATATAACCTAATGTTCCGCCGTAATAAGGGAGTCATAACGGTTGTCATTGGGTAAGTCGAGCCATATGAGAGATTCAATGAGCCAATAGAGGATTTGCCCCTTCCTTGCGGGGAAGCTTGATGTCCATGGGCCCCTACATGGTGCATGACTAAAAGGTGTGGCCACACCTAGGTTTAGCCTATATAGAGTCATGACCATTGACGTTGGAATAAACAAGTGTGACACGCTTGTCCGACTTGGACAATCAGCCTGGCAAAAGGACTAGAGTGTATGTGTACTTTGTTATAGTTTTAGGAGATGTCGATGATGACTCTCTTCCGAGGACTTGGGTAGTAATAATGTACTGCTAGGTGCCACTCATTGCTTGTGATGACTTAAGGTTATCACTGCCAACGTCTGAGGAACCTACAGAGTCGCACACCTAGACACTCGAGATCTCGTATTGATCGAGTTGCCTATGATTGAGTCATTTGGTTGATTCGAGTCAGTTTGGGAGTCCGATGCATCTCTGATGCGTCTGATGAGTTGGATATGACCTTATAGAGCATTATTATATTTTGACTTCAGTTGACCCCAATTGACCTTCGGGTGACTACATTTGACCTCGGTGGACTAGGTCCAGTCGATAGGTCAAATGTTGGGTTTAAGCTTTGGATTCATTTGAAGGCTTTTTACAACTGATTTAAATGTAACATGAGGGGCCCGCAACTTAAGCGCTAAAATGAATATTTATATTCGATTTAATGTGCAACTTAAGTCGTGGGGACTGCTCACAACTTAAGTGAATATTTATATTCGATTTAATCATAACTTAAGTTGCGGGGCTAGCTTTATAATGGATCTGGGTGCATGGGCTTGTATTAATTTTGGATTTTCATGATTAATTCGTAATAAATAAAATCCAAAATTAATACAGCCCTAGGTGCATGATCATCCTCAATCCTCTCTAATCTAGCCGCCACACTCCCTCTTCATGTTCAAGGTGCCTCCAAGGTGAAGAAGTTGCACCTACATGCTCTAGGCGACACTTCATCCTCCATGGACGCGTTAGAAGGTTTGGGACCTTCTTCCTTCTTCGATGGTGCATCCTCTAGAGGTTTTGGCGCATGAAGAAGGATATATTCTTCCATGGGCGCAACTTCCATGAAGTTGGCACATGTAGAGAAGAAAGGAGAAGAGGAAAAATGATGGCATCTCTTCTCATCATCATTGGTGCATCTTCTTAAAAGGTTGCTACCTACTTTGGATGAGAAGGAGCTTAACCTCATTGGCTCACCTTCATGGTGGCGCAAGCCATGAGGAAAATGGCTAGACTTGAGATTGATACAAGTGGTAGAGTTTACCTCTCCTTGTGGTCAATCTCCTCCCTTCATCACCTCTTTGGCGCATCTTGGAGATGGCACAGGTAAAGAAGGCAGCATAGGCGATAGGATCTTCCTCCCTAAGGCTAGCACCAGGCGTGGAGTGAAGAGGATCTCGGGGAGTCCGTGTGTGCATGATTGTAGAGGGTGGACCACTTGTGTGCCTCTCCTTCATCATCGACAACCCCTAGGATTATACGAATAAAAGTATACTACTCTGACACATCCAATGGATCACTCATAAGGGATCCTGGCGTATGGTGGGAATTCTATTTCGGGCCATAGCTTTCGCTTTTATTAAATTTTAAAATTGGCCCGGGGATTCCCAACATGTTATACATCAGCTGTGCCTGAAGAACTAGTTCAAGAGATGAATATGCAATATGAAAACTATGAGCCATGTGATGAAAGTATGAAATCATCTTGCATGCCATCATCCTCTCATCAATGTCAACGTGGTAAAAGAAAGGCTACATCATCTGGATTTAAGGATTCTTTGAATTTACTTGTAATATCAATTCAACAAATTTTAACAGACTCTCCAGGCTATAGTGTTAAAGAGGTGATGGCAGAGTTAAGATCTCTTCCAGGAATTGAACGTGATAGTGAGTTATACTTTTTTGCTGCAGCCTAGTTTCAACAAAAATCAAATAAAGTAATATTCAAAGAAATGGAAACAGTTGAATAGAAATTAGGCTTCTTGAAGTATTTATTAGATTTGTCGAAGAAGAGTTGACCTATGAGTTTGAGATGCTATGGAACATTAACTTTAAATTTGTTGTTGAGTTTAATACACTATATTATGTTTGTTGAACATGTGATGTTTTATATTTGCTAAACTTGAGACTTATGTTATAGTTCATGTATATGTGATATGTTATATTTGTTGATGCTATGATGTTTTATATTTACTGAACTTGTGATGTTTTATATGTTTTGTTGATTACTTATGTTATGTTGTTTTTTGTATAGATATGGATGGTCACAATAGTGTGCTACACAAGAGTTTGATGATATACAAGTTCTTACTAATGAAACAAATCTATTTTGGAATGTGATTAATTATATTGTACTTGCTATGAATGAGTATTACTCATCATATTTACATAAGTCCCCTTATATGGTATCATCTCATTTAAGTATGGGATGGATGAGAGAAATAATACAAGCACACCCAGAAAAGTGTTGGAGAATGATGAGGATGGAGCAAAATGATTTTGTACAATTATGTCATATTTTAAAGAACTCATATAATTTGAAACCATCAAAAAAACATATCTATTTATGAAAAGATTGGGCTTTTTATCTATACATTAGCACAGGGGGCATCGAATAGGCAAGCATAAGAAAGATTTAACATTCAGGTGAAACTATAAGTAGGATCTTCCATGAGGTGTTGAAATTAGTTTGTAAGTTTGCAAAGGTTATGATAGAGCCCACCGATAGAGAGTTTCGAGATACTGCACTAAAAATATTACGTGACAATCATTATATGCCTCTTTTTAAGGTAAGTTTTGATTTTTTATTCAAAGTCTATAAATGAGATATTACTTTATATTAATCTTCCTTTTTTATATAAGATTGCATTGGGGCTATTGATGGTATACATATAGATGTAGTCGCCCTAGTGCATGATCAGTTATGATATATAGGAAGAAAGGGTCGGCCAACTCAAAATATGTTTGCTATATGTTCCTTTGCTGGATATGAAGGTACAACTCATGATGCACGTATTCTTTTAAAGGCGTTGACTTTAAATTTTCCAAAACCTCCTCCGAGTATGATACAAAATTTTAACTTTTACTTTTTTTATATCTACATTCCAAATGCTAATTATAATTTTATTTGAAATTTATAGGGAAATATTATTTAGTTGATGCTAGAAACTCACAAATGAGTGAGTATCTTGGCCCATACAGAGGAGTTATCATCTTCAAGAATATCAACAAGAGCATCCACTACAAGACCTTAAAGAAATATTTAATAAAGCACACTTATCCCTTGAAGTTGTATTGAGCGGATTTTGGGTATGGAAGAAGATGTGGAATATATTATGCGATATGCTGTCGTTTGCATTTAAGACTTAAGTTAAAATTGTAGTTGCGTCAATAGCACTACATAATTATATTAGACAAACAACGACAACTAATGAGATTTTTCAAGAATGTGATTCTAATCTTGATTTTGGTACTATAGCTGATTCAGAAGTCAGTAAGTAAGTTGTTGATGAGCAAATAAATTTCATTCAAATAGATATGCAACGCAATCAGATTGCTCTTAAGTCTAATAGCATCACATGTGTAATTTAAATACTTATGTTTTGTTATTAGAATGAATATTGTTGTAATGAAGTGCAAAATATTTTGATATTTAATGTACAATTTATTGTTTTGGTTAGATGGTACAATTATAAATATATGGGTTTGGTTAAACTTTTTGTATATTGTAAAACACAAGACATGTACGTGTTATAAATACTCGAAATACTCTTGTAAAATTGTTTAAAAATGATCTTCTTAATAGCACAGCACAACTGCTGACTAGCATAGCTATTTATCCAAACACCGCCCAACTTTTCTAGATAGCTACTTTTCAATTAACACTTTCTCAACCAGTAGAAGTTAAAAAGTCCAGCTATGCCAAATAGACCCTAAGTGATCAACACAAGTGTGCTAAGATAAGTTGAGAGATTGAGTTTCACTTATCTTGTTCACTCATAAGTATATAGTGTTGGAAAAGGCAAGAGGGCTAAGAGTGACTTCGAGTGAGGTTCCAATCTAAGTTCCTAAGGGAGATCTCACAAGTGCCAAATTGTTTCTAGTTGAGATATGGCAGTAGCTAAATTAACAAAATAATAGACTCCTTTCTCCTCAAAGAAGTTCAAGTCGGGAGGGCACACGATACAGCAAGAAGGTACTCGATCTTGGATTCGATTGGAGTTGTTTACATCATCAAGTAAAGATATTATTAGCAAGCTTATTCATTAAATACAATGATAATTTTCCCTCTGTTTATTATGCGTGCATGAAGAGGATGTCAGGTCTGAAAGATTCATTTTATGAGAAATAAGAGCGTAATATGAAGACATAAACCCAAGTGTCGCATACCAGAGATTTTCAATATATACCCAGCCCACATAAACCTAAGATCCAATTCAGATTACCATAAATTTGGCATATAATTCGGTTCCCGTCATTTTAATTGTAATTGCCATAACTTGTGGTTCAACACAAGTGGCTACTACTAATTTCACGCAACAAACAAACAGAGATTCAACAACTAGTTCTGTATCAATGAGATTTATCAAACTCTCCTTTCAAAACTCAAGTCATAAAATTGGCAATGCAAGCGCTCATTATCTAGGCACCTCAAACAATCCAGAAATTAGGGATAACACGAACACAAGTTTGAACTTAATCCACAAGAAAAGGAACATTCTACATCTCAAAACTTAACCCAACAAAGAAATATGGGTAAAATAGAGATTAAAACATAATTAATCTTCCTCTTCCCCTTCGTTTTCGGCAATGTTGAAGTATCGGAGCTCATAAACACAGCGGTCTTTGTTAGAAGCAATAACTCGCAGCCAGTCACGGACGTTGTGCTTCTTTAAGTACTTCTTTGTCAGATACTTCAAGTAACTGTAAGATCAATAGGCAAGAAAATGTTAGTTTGCAGAGGAAAATAGAAAATGCATAATCAATAGAAACAAGTCCTACACAATCATGTGCGGCAAAAAGTGAAAACACTGTCTGCTAAGCTAGCAGATGAATCGTTAAATTCCAATATTATTATATTATTCTGCTAAGCTAGCTGATGAATTGTTAAATTCCAATCCAACAATACTAGCAGGATTATTGGAATCAAAAAACTTTTTACTTCAAAATTGTTAACAAATTTATATTTCATAACCACTTGACTCTTAAGCACATTCATGAAAAGTACTACAATCGTAATGCCAAGTAGAAGACATTAAACCATAATACTAAAGCAACACTGATGCAGCACAAATCCAGCAAACCTAGCATTTATGCAACCTGCGCAGCAATCAAGGGCATGACAACATTCCCAGCCAGCCCGTGTTCATCTTGGCTCAGCTAATCACAACCGTGATAGGATTCATAGCCAAGCTGTGTCCGTCTTGGCACAAACTGAAAATGCAACAGCAGCTCATCCATCTGGCCACCGTGATTCGGCCATCCACAACTCCGATCGTCACCAGGCTCCAGCGATAGTAGCTCCTCACCGGTGCAAACTCATGGTCCAAAGCATCAGGCCATCGGACTGCCGGATCGTTGGAGACAAATGCCACCATGGTCGGTGACGACGTCCCCCATTCCACCCCATCTGCAGCGCTGATCAACACCAAACTCCAGCCATGGGGTCGCCTCGTCGTCGCGAACTCACAGCCAGAAGGAATCGACCATCCGGCCAATGGATCGCCAGAATCGAAAGATCCTCCGATTCCCCAGCTCCATCGCGTTCTGCCCTATTCCTAGCCCGACACGCTGCAATCCGGCACCGAAACTCTCAGCCGCCACACGCAGCTCTAGCCGGAGTATTGCCGGCGATTGAGGCCAGAACAGCAATCGGCGCCATACCCTATTCACCGTCCTCGCGCGAATGAAGGGAAGATACGCGTTCGACGCCAACGGCCCAGATTGAATAGCCCTTCATCTAACGGCCAGATCAGCTTCTAGGCAATCAACGGCTGATATTGTTTCGGCCAGATCTGCTCCGATCGAACGAGTTTCGGGGTAATCCAGGTGTCGATCCCTACTAATCAGAACCAGATCTATCCATCCATGCCCTCAGATCTCTCAGATCAAGCGTCCAAATCAAGAGATATCATCAAATCATAAACGGATGGCTCACGTTAACTCGACCTGAAGCTTCTCCAACACATTTGGGTTGTTGGAATATTCCCAGTCAAATGTACCCCTTTTCCCGGCTTTTTGCAGATTAGTGGTTAGAATATTTGTTGTAACCACCCCTCTTGTGAATGGGTGATCTTACCCTCCCTTCGCTTATAAAAGGGAGCTTAGGCCTACTAGTTAGATAGCTTAAAAGTTCACAAGTTCGCGAGTGACTGCGAAGAGTCTTGTAATCGGAGTAGTGGTCGGTGCTTCGACTTCGCGGAGTGTGTAAGAGTGAAAGGAGGTTGGTGCCTCGCCTCTAGAGTCTTGTGGCAACGCTAGAGTAACGGACAAGGTGTTGGGATCCTCGGCGTGGTCTCGCTACCTCGTCTTCCTCGATTGTAATGGTTAGTAGTTTTCATTTGAGTGACATTTCATAGTTGAATGCCTTGGTTGTTCTATTTTATCGTCTGTTGCTCATATACGTATCCGATTGCATGAGTCCGTGTGTTTGATCGCGAGTTTTCAAATCATTCGTACGTCTTCCTAGAGTCGGTTTAGGAGATCTTCCAACCCCGTAACTCGGTGCTATATCAAACACCCAGGAAGTAAAATGGAAAGACAGAGCCGAGAAAGGTCACCGCACTAATAGAGAAACTCCAAGAGCGCAAGATAAGATTGTTGTTCTAAAAGAAATTCAGAACACAAATCAATGCAGAATAGAAATTTTTTCGTAAAAAGATATCTGATAGATTCTTGCTATACTCGGATGAACAAGTCATTATTGGGAGGTCTTGCGCCATTAAAATTTGGTTGGGGGTGCAAAACATGGAAAATCAGGGTCCACAAGACAGGGCACGTTTTTTAAGCGGGACCCACTTAACTAGCTTGGATCCCCTTGAGATTCTTTTCAAGGATCTCAAAGGGTGAAAAAAAAAACCCAACGGCCCACTCCCCAATCACACTACCCCATTTCCCTTTGCCAACAGCTTACTCCCCTCACTGATGCCATCGTCGCTAGCACTCTCCGGACCTTGCTTCTCCCTCACTCTTGCTGCCGCTGTCTCTCCTTGCTCCTGGTTCCATTATCTCTCTCCCTGAGTGCTCCCTTACCCATCAGTGCCCTCACTGTCAACGCTAGCAGGACCTGCTTCTCCCCTGCTCTTTTAACCACAATCTCCCTTTCTTGAATGACTTTAATTTAGCTACCACAATCTCCCTTTCTTGAATGACCGTAATTAACTAATTGTGTAATTTTTGTAGGAATAACAATTATTGAATGTTGACATGAAACAATTCTTTATGTGATAATTTATCTAGTTTTATGTATATTGTAATTTGATTAATTTTCATGTGTTCTAATTTTATGGTAAACAGAGAGGTTCTACCATATTCTAGTTTAGTTCTACCATATTTTAGTCAGGTTCTACTTTATACCATAAAGGCTCTATCTTATTCCAGTTAGGTTCTACCTTATTTCGATCATTCTACTTTGGGACACAATAAAAAATGAAAAATCACATTCTTCCATTTAGTTGAATCTAGTCGCGTTTATAAACAAGTTCAAAAACTATTGGATCCATTTAATTGAATCCATAACGCTTTCCTACTTTTACCTCTGTTTTTAGCGGCTACTCTGAACATTTGAATATTCCACCCGGATCAGCACTGTCTACTATAAGCTATCCCAAACATCAATCCACAAGAAAGCAAAAGATCTAAATGAGGCTTATCTATGTTGTAGTGGTCTCGGATGCAATTAATTCGTATCAAATCTTCTCCTCCGAGTCATACCAAAGAACAAAATAAGCTACGAATATGGTAACTGATGACGTCTTACTTTCTCAGATACACAATTCTTTTCCAGATGCATAGAACGGGCATCTCGGAAAAAAAAAAGAAGAAGCTTATTTACCTCAAAACCACGTCTTTCAAATCAAACAAGGAAAAGAACAATAAAAGGATTCAAAAGTTAATCCAATCAATTAATCAGACATATAACTCATTTAAACACACATAAAAACACCACCACAAGCAGCTAAATTTCCCCAAGAATTCACGATTTATGGTAGAAAGCTCACGTAAACATCAAATGATGAAAATTAATTTGTTACCGCTTGGAGAAAGGTCCTTCGGAGGTGACCGTAATCTTGCTCTTGTCACGGATGACGGTGACGGAGTCACCTAGGGCGCCTGCCTTGCCACCGGCAACCTTGATTCTCTCCTGAAGGAACTTCTCCAGGGAGGCGATGTCCATGATCTTGTCCTCCACTGGTTTAGCACAGTCTATGACAAAGGTAGAACCTTTCTTTTTCCCACCCTTCGTGGCCACCGACGTCGCCGCTCCCCCGCGACTCATCTTCTCTTACTACTGAGTGAAGGCGCCGCGCCGAGCTAGATAGGGTTTCACCAGAACGAGCAGAATCGCTCGAGGCTGGAGATCGTATTTAAACATCGTACTAGGCAACCCTAGTGTGTGTCAGAATGTCCTGCGGCTGAGATAAGCTAAGCGGTACCGTCCTTTCTTTGTTAACTTCAGCGATTGTTCAACTGTGACGGAGTCAATTACAAGCGGGGATTTGTTAATAAATGGATTGAATACAAAAATCCATCTCAACAATTGACTATATTATTATATAATATATATATATATATATATAATAATATAAAATTAAAGTGCATAGAGTATAAATATATAAGATATTATTTAATATAGTAGAAATGACAATAAAATTCAAACCTTATCCAACTTGTGAAAAAATTTTCTAGATGGGGTCTCTGCTTAGGAAAGTTAGGCGAAATTTAATATCAACCGCTCACATTGCCTTAAAAATTGTGTAAATTTTTGTAGTCTGCACAACATTCTAGGTGCATGATTATTAAAGTAATATAAATAGTGAGATGCAACCTCTCCTAACATTCCGCCTAGAAAAATTTTCCCAACTCGTTGCACCTCAATTTTGATGAGGAAAATCTAGCTTGACTAGTCTTCGTTTATTACCTAACTATTGTAAGTTGGGTTATCATCGATTATACAATTTTTTAATCCTACCTCGAATTTGAATCCAAGTGGTAATAAACTATTATAAGTTGGGTTATCATCGAATATAAAATTTTTTAATCCTACCTCGAATTTGGATCCAAAACCACTTGTGAAGTGAAATTGTTATACCATCTTAAGTAAATTTACCTAAAAACACCCCACTTCAATTGTGGCCTTCTCAATGCCCAATCACAAGCCTAACAAATTAGTATGTTGTCACGCCCACGATTATTGTCTATGGTTTGCCTTATGTTTGTGTTTGTTGTTCGCTGTTGAGTTCATGTCCACTAATCTCTATTGCGTCTACATCTGTTGTTTGCTATCTATCATTCTCTGTAGTTGTCACTTTCTCTATTATCATTTGTTGTCACAACCCTACTGTGATGCTCCTGAAACTTAGCTTATAAGTCCCATCACACACTAAGCATCTTCATCATCTAATGAATGGATAGGTACTAAGGTGGCCAAAGCTCAAGGGGGCACATATAATAATAGTTGAGACACGATTGTCCATACAAGACCCTGAGACATCGATCCTTATGATCAGATCAGCATATGGACCATGGACCATGAGATATGTGGATTAGAACATGTGACGGCTTCACAAGCCTAAGGCCTAATAAGCCTTGAGCATGCAAACACGCGACTAGGTTTGGACCCCACAATTATTTAATAATTATGGGCGAGCCTAAGAGCCATGTAGCGATGATCTAAGAAGTCACATGGACAATTGCACAGGGCAATGAGGGTTATAAATAGACCCCGGTCATAGGGTGGCGACAACAACGACGACAACGACAAGACTAACAGTCAGACATCGAACGACCTTGAGTTTCGCTGAGTTGTCGGCTAGGGTTTTCTCTTAGGGATCCTCAACAGCAATGAAAACCCTAGGTAGGGAGTGGATCGACCACATGGATCCTGGACTTGCGCAACCTCCCCCTCCATCAGTGAGGTGGATAGTAGTGAATGAAGAGAGAGAAATGCTCTCTCTCTCTCTCTCTCTCTCTCTCTCTCTCTCTCTCTCTCTCTCTCTCTCTCTCTCACAAAAGCAGGGGGAACGCCAGCCGCGTTCCTTCCTTCTTTCTCTATTCCCGGCGATGCCCCTTTCCTAGGCAGCAGCAAGCAGAACCCTAGGTGGCCACGCTCTCTTCCTCCTCTTTCCCAAGTGGCAATGATGGTACTGCTCCCAAGCGGAACCCTAGGCGGCGTCCCTCCCCCTTGTCAACTCACGTGGCCTTCCTATTGTCATCGTCCTTCCAGATTCAAGTGGCGACACTCGACAATAGAAGGACCATAGGTGGTGCGCTCAACGATGAAAGAATTGGAGATGAGTTCTAGGCGACAACTTGTTCCATTGATTCTAGTCGTGGCAACGCTGAAGGCAATAACAGCGGCGACGCTCGACACTTCCAAGACTCGGCAATGATTCCTAGCGAGAGCTTTGTGGTGGTGATGGCTTCCGACGACAAACCTGGCCGATAGCGATGGCTTCCAAGCATGTGCTGAATCTAAGTTGACGCCTATCCCTTTCCCTTCCTTTGCTCATGGCACCCACATGCATTGAGAGGGGACAACTTTGCTTTGGGTCATTTCAAGGGCTATGATGTTGTAACGACGACGGACTCTTCTTTGATGATGGTGCAATGGAGAGCTGCAGATGTGAACACGGCCATGATGACCGTCACGGCCAGGCCGTGACGAGCTCTGAGATCTGCAGCGATCTCAACACAGTCGTGATGCTAAACATGGGCTGGCCGTGATGAGTGCGCAAAAGCCTGGAATGGTGAACACGGGTGTGCACATACCGGTGATGACTTCGTGAAATTTCTAGATTTGGGCGATCACGGCCATGATGATCATCACGGCCATGCCGTGTCGGCTTCACTGAATTGGAGAACTGGATGCCGATCTGATCACAGCCATAATGGCAAGCACGGCTAGGCCGTGATGAGCATAAATAACTCCAAAAATTCCCAAAATTTTCCTGTATAATGCTTGTAACATGCCGAACCTTTCCATAACTTCAAATCTTCAAAATATTTTCAAAAATATAGGGAAATAACCTGCATTTCACAAATAATCAAAAAATAGTGAAAATTCTGAACTTAATGAGAAAAGATTCAAAATAATAGCATAAAAACAAAACATAAGCCTGAAAAGATCACATAAACAAGACTTTAAATCCATTAAAAATAACGCTTATCAATAGTCTTAACAAATTACCTAACTCTAGATTAGGGCTTTGGGGTCTCATTTAAGATCCTACCGATCTCCGTGCAAGGTTTTGAGTTAAAAGAAAATTTTCTCATGACACCTACCATAGTGTTGCTGCAAGTATTCTTTTCCTTGACAAGCACCCAATTCCTAAGGCTTTGTTTCCTTCGAGAGAAGGAAAAATAGAGGGGGAGGAAAAATTAAAGGGAGGGAAATGATGAGGGGAAGAAAAGTAAGTCACATGCTTCTCATGTGAGCAGGGTGAGGACACTCACTAAGTAGTAGGGAGTGTGGGTACATGGCAGTGACTGAGAAAGTACAACTTCGAGCGGCAAGGGAGCATGGGCACACGGCAAGTGATAACGGGGAGCAAAGCGAGCTCACTATGAGGGTTGGGGGTAGTGGAGAGGTGGTCGACGAAGCAAGCTCACTATGAGCTTGCAAGCAAGGGAACTCGGTGGGGGAACCTCCACATGAGAAAGGGAACGAGGGAGCTCGCCAGTCAGTGGGTGTGAGCTTGCTAGAGAGGGAGCTTGACAATCAGTGGGCATGAGCTCAGCAATTCAGTGGGCACAAGCTTGGCAATCGGCGGGCATGAGCTTGATGGTTGGCATGCGCAAGCTGATGTCTTGTATTCATGTAGTATTTTTACTATACTTTTTATACAAAATCTTTCTTATTTTTATCATGTTTTTACTCATTTTGACTTAAATTCTTTTGTTTGTTTGGAATCTTTACCCCTTTTTTGTTTTTGTTACATGTTAGGGGAAAATGACCATATTTTGATAGATTTTGAAAAATCCAAGTGCACAGATAAATTCTACAAGTTAAGACGAAGCTGCCCATTAAATTTCATGCAAATCAAAGCTTGTTTGGAAATTACGGCCTACACATGATTTCCATTATAGCCGTAATTTCTGGGAAGACAAAGAAAGAATTACGACCTGCTTGTGATATTTATCATGGCTGTAACTTCCTTAGTACAAAATCGCAGAATCCACAAAAAGAATTTATGGTCAGCCCATGACCATAGTTACGGCCATGATTTATTCGAAGTTTATCCATAAAAAGAATTACAGTCTACCCGTGATTTTCATCATGACCATAATTCTTCTAGGTTCTTATGACAATATTCACAGAAAAAATTACAACTTGGCCATAATATTTGTCACGGCCATAATTATTTCTGCTTAATTTGAGTTTGCCCTTGTTTCTTTCCCAAATTGGCTCATTTTCGAGCCAACTTTTGGGGAAAACAAGCAAGTCTGAGGAGCAATTATTGGGACTTTTTGGCAGATTTTTAAGGTGAATTAGACAAAGAAGCGAGATTTACGGCAAATGGTGGTGATCTTCACTTTCTCACCAGAAAAGCTTTATTTTTTCGGCTGGCTGACATCGATTTTCATCAAGGAGCCTTGATTCTCATCTTCCTAGTTGATTCTATTCTTATTTTGCTAATTTTGTAATCAAAACATGGATTTTTACAACGTGAACATGACACCATACTAGCGTAATTTCTTATTCAGGAGTAAGAGTGTAGCCCTCTTTATTATTATGACTTAATTATTAATTTAATCTTTTGAAGTAATTTACTTGTGTTCGATTTAATTATTGTTGTGTTTATTTATATATTGATTACTGACCACAATTTGCATGTTTAAGACATCGCAAGAAGTATTGAAAGGTAAATTGCGATGTCGAATCTATAATTTTTGGACGCATTCACATGATCCGGGACTAAGTCCCCGAAAGGAGGAGGTCCCATTTGGCAATCGGCTGAGGAATGCCCTAAAGTACCACAACTCTCGCAAGAGATACTATTGGTGGTGGAGGAGTTCAATCCCAAGGTATCAAGCTTGTGAGCTAGAGAATCCACCTTGGCGGCTATAGAGCTCAATGTATTAAGTTCAAATTTACCACCTACCTTAGATGGTCCCGCCCTCTCAGTTGACCACTGATGGTGGTTCATCATCATATCCTCTATGAGATTCAAGGCGTCGTCAATCCCTTTGCTCATCAATGCGCCACCAGCTGCTGCATCAATGGTAAGTTAGGTGTTGTAGTTGAGACCGCTATAGAATGTGTGGATGAGGAACCACTTCTCCAAACTATGGTGAGGGCACATCCTTTGATATTCTTTGAAGCGATCCCACGCTCCACATAGTGACTAGGTTTCCCTTTGAGCAAAATTGATGATTTGAGATCTCAATTAGGCCATCTTGCTTGGCAAAAAATATTTTGAGAGGAAAGCACTGGAGAGCTGACCCCATGTGGAGATAGATCCGAAAGAAAGTGAATGCAACCAAGCACGAGCATGGTCCCTCAAGGAAAAGGGAAATAGTCTCAATCGCAATGCATCATCTAAGACACCATTCATCTTCAAAGTATCACAGACTTCAAGGAAAATTGATAGGTGTAAATTTGGATCCTTAAGTGGTGAACCCCCGAACTGATGTTGAGTCAATATGTTGACAAGAGTCAGTTTGATCTCAAAATTATTTGTCTCAATCGGAGGCCGAGCTATGTTGGTATGTAGGCCCTATGCGTTTGGTGAAGCAAAGTCCCTAAGTGTCCGGTGGTTGTCCATCTTAGGCTTTTCAAGAAGTTCTTCAAAGTTAGCTGCCTTAGATTTAGCTTTTCTACGTCGTCGGAACGTCTTTTCAATTTTTAAATCTACAGGTATTAATTCTCCTAACTGTAGAGTTCTACGCATAAACCAGGCAAATTCAAAGGCAAACTTTCCAATTAGCAAATAGATATGTAGTGATATATCCGATATATAAAAGATCTTAACAATAAACAACTAAAAACAAGTAAACTAAAAGAAATAAAAATGTCTAGTCTAGCAATAACTTAATCGTGTCGATATTAATAGATTT
The DNA here is from genome assembly GCA_027563935.2 of Costus lasius. Taxonomy (NCBI): domain Eukaryota; kingdom Viridiplantae; phylum Streptophyta; class Magnoliopsida; order Zingiberales; family Costaceae; genus Costus; species Costus lasius. The sequence continues at coordinate 60,541,325 of CM050448.1, forward strand.
CGTCCCCGGCAACGGCGCCAAAAACTTGATAGGCTCCGCAAGTGTACGGATGATGACACCAAAATTTATAGTATATTTTGTGTCATTTCATTGCTCTTTTTGTGTCATACTTATACTAGTTTGCTTATTTTCATGTCATTTTTATCAAATATTGTAGAATCCACTTCTTTTCTGGTTTTTTCATGATTTTCAAGTAAAAAGGACCTATTCTTGATGGATTTTGGAAGATTTGAACACACCAATGGATTTCAGATGTCGAGACAAAGCTACTAGTCAATTTTCATGCAAATCAGAGCTTTAGATGAAATTACGACAGGGCCGTAACTCATATTACGGTACCATAATTTTGAGTACTGCTATAATAATGGACCACTACCGTAATTTGGGACAGTTTTCATACAGAAAGTTTTGCAGAAATTACGGCACTGCCGTAAGCATTTCCATGGTGTCGTATTTTGAGGCAATTTCTGACCCAAGAGATTTGGAGAAAATATGGTACTACCGTAAATCATTTCACGGTACTGTAATTTCGGTCAGATCCTATACAGAAGAATTTGATTGAAATTACTGCAGTGCCGTAACAGAAACAACAACCGTAATTCTATCCCTGGACGCGACTTCCACGATCAAATTAAAGCCCGATTTATGCGCGATCGATTGCGGATGATCCAAGCCTTTAAATTCAAAGTTGTAAGAAGGAAAAAGAGAGCCTCCGAGGAGGAAAATATGCCGAGGGCGAAAGCCCTAATTTTCATCCACTGACGAGAGAGAAATCGAGTTACACGCCGCCGCCTTAGGTTTCGCTGCCAGGAAGTGTACAGCGCATCTCCGGCCGTGAAATTTGAGGGGAAGCTTTGCCTGGAAGAGGAGAACATATCCCAGAAGTTTTGGAGTGAAGGAGATCTTGCATGCTTGCGCCATCAAGTAACCAAGCACCAGCTTGCATGCGCCACCTTGCATGCTTGCGCCATCAAGTAAGATGCGAGCATCAAGGTCCAAGAAGGATGCGCCTAGCCCTTAATCTTCCTCTTAATTTTTACAAAAATAATGAAAAAGATGGCACGCAGGCCGCACAAGGATACATCGCAGGCATGCAAGAAGGGGGCTTGACTAATGATCACAACACCATGCACAATCAAGGTATTTACTCATGCAATTCTACATGCTCATGAAAAACATAAAATTTGAAATTTTACTTTTTCACAAAACCAGTTTCTTTTTCTCATCTTCTTCTCACAAGTCTTTTGGTTTATTGCGATTTATTTTTCATGATGATTTCAGAGATCCATTCGGCTGGCAATTTTGTCAGATCAAGAGACTTGGCCAGTCCGAAGACACAATGCCCGTCCTACTTGACAAAATTACGTGCGCCTTTGATCTTTAAATCAAACAAGAAAAATAGTCCAAAAATTCCAAAAGAGATTGAGAGGATGATAGAAACAAGAAACCCTAATTTTTCTACTTTTAGAAAAATCGATTGCCATGCATCATGCTATTTACGAAAATAGAGATATGGCATGTGAGCATGGAAGAAAAGCATAAAACATCGTTCGAGTCTTGCAAGTCCCTCTGATACCACTGTTGGGAAACCCCGGGGACATTTTACAATTTTTCACAGTTATGGACATACATTTTTCGCAGCAGAAGAATGTCCCCGAAACAGGCCGGTCCCAAAAAATCAGTGAAGATCGCATGCAAGGGAGTCGACACGATGAGTTAGGAAATACCTTAAGAGCAATGTAGAGCGATGTCGATGAAGGCGCCCAAGTGTTCGCCCTCTGCAGTCTCGCACACACGGATCTCTTGAGTTCTCTTCTTCCACGCCCGGTGCTAGCCTCGGGAAGAAGATCCAAGCCTTAGGGAGATACTCTACTTCACTTGCGCCACCAAGAGAGATGATGCGCCAAGAGAAGAAGGAAGACTATCCAAAAACACCAAGCACTAATGTTCCTTGCGCCAAGAGGAAAGGAAGAAGTGGCTTGCGGTTATGGAAGAAGGAAGATGCGCCCTTGCTCCAAGCACTCGCCCCTCTCCTTGTGTTCACGCCTTCAAGGAATTAATTGCACACAAGAGGGGGTGACTAGGGTCATATTTATAGGGCAAGAGGCGGTTAGGGTAATGGCTAGGATCATGACAAGTGTAGGGCTAGGATGAGGAGGTTTGAGATAAGGAAAGTCTTCAAGACATTTCCATAATTCTCATTCAACCTTACCTTTTGTTCCCACGCCTTTCCTTGTGCGCCAAGGCCTTGCCTTGCGCCTCAAGCAATGCCATAGAGGCATGCATTACATCCTAGGAAGAGAGGGGGAGGCGCCCTTTACTTCCATAATGAAGCAAAGGCGCCAACATGACCCCATTATGCCCCTAGGCGCCTAATGGTTCATGTTTCTCCCCATTATACCCTTTTAGCCTCTCATCTCTTCATGAGAACTTGTTATTGGGCCTCATTGGATAATGAGCTAGCCCAAACATCATTGCATAGGTTGATTAAGCACTTGGATCCAATCCAATGCAACCCTAATCCAAATGTGACCAACCATGGTCAAATACGGGTCAACCTGCCAAAAATGAAGTTTGGCTCCAATAACATTCTTCCATCTCATCAGGCCCATTGGCGCTGATGAAATCTCCCAATTAGATCCGAGTTAACCAATAACTCGATCATAAGGCTTCCCGATCAATACGAGAACTCAAGTATCAAGGTGTGCGACCCTGTAGGTTCCTCTGACGCTGGCAGTGCTGACCAAAAGGTCATCACAAGCAGTGAGTGGCACCTAGCAGTGCATCGCTGCTACCCAGGTCGTTGGAATGGATATCGACATCGACATCCCCATCATCGCAACTAGGTACAGATGCATTACAGTCTCTTTGCCGTACTGATATCCGATTGGACAAGTGTGTCACCACTTGTTTTCATCCAATCACATGGCTATGACTAATACAGGTTCTTACCTGGGTATGGCCATACACTCTCAGTCATAGAACCATAAAGGAGCTCCATGGATATCATACTTCCTTAGGGAAGGGGCAAATCCTATGTCTGTCCATTGATCTTCTCATATGGGTCGTGACATGCTCAATAGCAACCGTTATGACCTCCCAACTACGGCAAGGTGTTAGGTTGTATCAAAGCAAGTCCCTAACCATATAGAACGATTAATGACCTCAAGTCAAGGGATCAATGCATCTCCTGTCACTTATGAGGATAACTCATGACACCAAGTCATAGCCTCATAGCGGGTCTATCCAGTATATCCCAATGATATACCCATGTGTCTGCGTTAGCACCACGTGCCTAACCAGCCCACATACCAGTCTCACAAGTACCATAGCTGTCCCATATCCACTAAGGTACATCGACTGGGGATTATAATTCGAGCACAGATCTAATCTGTCTCCAGGGACATTATCATGTAAGTACACAATCGCAGGTGTAGTCAAACAATGATAACGACAATGCCAGAATGATATATAAATATCAGTGTCAAGTAGTACATAAGTTTACCAAAACTAGGTCCTAGGGCATATACACCAACAATCTCACTGGTGCACCCTCAGATAACTTACACCGAAAGACTTCTTTGGCAGTGTCAAATCTCTCAGTTCTAGCCTGTGCCTCGAACATCTGTTTCAAATGAGTGATCATCTGAAAAGCGTTCTGCTCCTCATATTGCACCTGAAGTTCAGGTGCCATAGTGGCCAGCATGAGACATGATACCTCCATACAGTCATCCTGATGCTTTCTAAAAGCATCCCTATCTGCCGCTCGGGCATTAGGCGGAGGAGGCGCCGGAAGAGCCTGCTCTAGGACATACAGCTTCTTCTCGAGCTTGAGGGCTATCCTCAAGTTCCGATGCCAGTCCATAAAGTTGGTTCCAACCAACTTATCCTTATCAAGGAGTGATCGCAGTGTCAATCCGCTATTGTTTGTTGCCATTGATCTACAACAATCAAGAAACAACAAACTTAGTACTACTTCAAATCATTTAAACTAGACTTGTTTTAAATGATTATGGCCCTCACTTTTTTTAATCGAATTGACAACCCACAAAGTCAATCAGGAAGTTTAAGACTTCCTAGTGAGATGGGTTCCTTATTCCACATGAGGCTTCGCGTCCCATGAGGGTGGGATGAGATGCACAAAGTAACCCATGCTTCCTGAGGTGGGCACGCTGGCCGATTGCTCCAAGCAATTCCCCTTATTGTGACAGTCTAGGCATTTCATGTCCAGCGAGGGCTAGATACAGCATGAAACCCTAACCTCTCAATGATGCCTCTAGAGCTCCACCATATGCCCAGCACATGTGAAAATCTAGTCAAGTCCATTCCTAACCGTTATGCCCAGGGCCAACGAGTTTCCTTGCGAAGGCGGTGCCCGATTAAAACGGACTGGGGAAACCATTGCCACCACGCACTTTCTAAAGATAAGTGGGTGTGTCCCACGAGGGTGGAAAACAGTTCACAACACCACTGATCGATAGCTTAGTGAGGGCTACGCGTTAGAAGGCTATAGACTTGATATTTATTTATGAGGGTTTTTGAGGTCTCATCAGTTTTATCTTATATCTAGCATTATAGGCATGCAATCCTATAGTGATAACATAACGATAAAAAAACTTAGGCATACGTTAGCAGATATGTATGAAAACAGTAAAAGAATGATGCGATCATAGCCTATTCAAGACATTGAACCAACCCATGCCAAAAGGAGGTTCAACTCTTGACCTAGGATTCAAGCCCCAAAGACAAGACCTAACCTAGCCGACCTCTAACTTGAACTTCAAGGTTGGCTCCAAAGTCCTCCTCACCATGGTTTAGCTCTCAAACCCTAAAGGTGTCCCTCATGGGTTCGGCCAATGCCATGGGTCTCTCTCCATAGATGATGCGCCACTATGTATGGGCCAAGACACATAGCACACAAGCCCTAAGTCTCAGCCAGGTCATCTTGCACCATTACACCATGCGCCATCAAAGAAGAGTGCTTCTTGCGCCACCAGGCAAGGTGCGCAAGCAAGCATGCATGCGCCAATCTACAAGTACATGCACCACCCTAATCTTCTTCTTAGTTAAAAGCAAAAAGAAAAGCGGCACGCAGGCCTCACAAGGATACAACACAGGCATGCAAAGGGGCTTGACTCATAATCACAACATTATGCACAAGTAAGGTATCTACACATGCAATTCTACATGCTCATAAAAAACATAAAATTTAAAATTTTACTTTTTCATAAAACCAGTCTCTTTTCCTCATCTTCTTCTCACAAATCTTTCAGTTATTTGCGATCTATTTTTCATGATGATTTCAAAGATCCTCTCGGCTGGTAATTTTGTCAGATCAAGAGACCCGGCTAGTGCGAAGACACAATGCCCGTCCTACTCGACAAAACCACGTGCGCCTTTGATCCTTAAATCATACAAGAAAAATAACCCAAAATTCCAAAAGAGATTGAAAAGATGATAGAAACAAGAAACCCTACTTTTTCCTACTTAGAAAAATCGTTTGCCATGTGATCATGCAATTTGCGAAAATTGAGATATGGCATGTGAGCATGAAAAGCATGAAATTACATCGTTCGAGTCTCGCAAGTCGCTCTGATACCACTGTTGGGAAACCCCGGGGATATTTTACAATTTTCAGAGATAGAAATTACATAAAACATTGCACAACGGAAGCAATATCCCCGAAACGAGTTAGTCCCAAAAACCCAGTGAAGATCGCATGCGAGGGAGTCGACACGATAAGATAGAATATACCTTAAAGCAAGATGAGGCTGATGTCGTGATAGGCACCCAAGCGTGTGCCCTCTGCAGTCTCACATGCACAGATGCCTCGAGTCCTCTTCTTCCACGCTCGGTGCTAGCCTCAGGAAGAAAATCCAAGCCTTAGTATACCTTCTTCACAACTTGCGCCACCTCCAATGAGTATGCACCAAGGATGAAGATGAGGAGAAGCCGCCAAGAACAATTCCTTCTTACGCCAAGAGGAGGAGAAGAAGAATTGGTTGCGGCTATGGAAGAGAGGAAGAGAACTTGCACCAAGAGCCCCCAACTTTCGCCCCTCTCTATTGCTCACGCCTCCAAGGAATGTGTCATATCAAGAGAGAGGCGCCTATGGCCTCTTTTATAGAGCCATAGGTCGGTTATGCAAGGGGGGCGGCCAGGGTTAGGGTTGGGATTTGGCTTCATGAAGCAAAATCGCCTACTCCTCCCCATTATGCCCATAGGCGCCAATGGGAGGAGATTTATCCCCATTATACCCTTGCAGCCCCTTTCTTCCTCATGATAACTTATTAGCAAGCCCAACTTATCAATGGGCCTAGCCCAAGGTCCATTATGCACGTTAACCAAGTTATTGGATCCAATCCAAGCTAACCCAAGGTCAAATGAAGCTAACCATGGTTACATTGGTCAATATGCCAAAATTGGAAGTTGGCTCCAATAAGTTTCTTCCATCTCATCAAGCCCATTGGCACTGATGAAATCTCCAGAATAGATTCGAGTTATCTAATAACTCGATCATAAGGCTTCCCGATCAATACGAGAACTCAAGTATCAAGGTGTGTGACCCTGTAGGTTCCTCTGACGCTGGCAATGTTGATCAAAGATCACCACAAGAAGTGAGTGGCACCTAGCAGTGCATCGCTGCTACCCAGGTCATTGGAATGGATATCGACATCGATATCTCCATCATTGCAATTAGGTACAGATGCATTCCAGTCTCTTTGCCGTACTGATATCTGATTGGACAAGTGTGTCACCACTTGTTTTCATCCAATCTCATGTCTATGACTAAATCAGGTCTCACCTGGGTATGGCCATACACTTTCAGTCATAGAATCATAGAGGAGCTCCATGGATATCAAACTTCCCTTAGGAAGGGGCAAATCCTCTGTCTGTCCATTGACCTTCTCATATGGGTCGTGACATGCTCAATGACAATAGTTATTACCCCCCCAACTACGGCGAGGTGTTAGGTTATATCAAAGCATATCCCTAACCATATAGATTGGCCAATGACCTCAAGTCAAGGGATCAATGCATCTCCTATCACTTGTGAGGATAACTCGTGACACCAAGTCATTGCCTCACAGCGGGTTGTTCCAGTATATCCACCACCGATATACCCATATGTCTGCGTTAGCACCCGTGCCTAACTAGCCCATATACTAGTCGCACAAGTACTAGAGCTGTCCCATATCCACTCAGGTACATCGACTGGGGACTATTATTTGAGCACAAATCCAATCTATCTCCAAGGACATTATCATGTAAGTACATAGTCGCAGATGTAGACAAACATTGATAATGACAATGCCAGAATAATATATAAAATATCAATATCATATAGTACAATAATAGACCAAAACTAGGTCTTAGGGCATATACACCAACAATCTCCCACTTGCACTAAGACCTAGAGGTTGAGGAATCTCAACCACATATCTCTAGCATGACAGTCATGCTTCTGCTGCGCCAAAGCCTTGGTCAATGGGTCTGCCAGATTGTTCTCTGTGTCAACTCTGCTAGTCTTGACATCACCTCTGTCAATGATCTCTCTAATCAGGTAAAATATTCTGAGTATGTGTTTGGATCTTTGATGAGACCGTGGTTCTTTGCCTTGTGCAATTGCTCCATTGTTATCACAGTAGATTTCAATGGGATCCACTGCACTGGGAACTACCTGAAGTTCAGAAATGAACTTCCTTATCCAAACAGCTTCTTTGGCTGCCTCAGAAACAGCCACATACTCAGCTTCGGTTGTAGAATCGGCAATTGTGGATTGCTTGTAGCTCTTCCAGCAAACAGCACCTCCATTTATCTTAAACACATAGCCAGCCTACGATCTAAAGTCATCAGGTTCAGATTGGAATGACGCATCAGTGTAGCCCTGCATACTGAGCTCTTCCTGTCCCCCATAGACTAGGAACAAATTCTTAGTTCTTAGATACTTCAGGATATTCTTTACGGCCACCCAGTGCTGCACTCCAGGATTGGATTGGTATCGACTGGTTATGCTCACAGCATAAGCCACATCTGGTCTAGTACACAACATTGCATACATGATCGATCCCACTACCGAAGCATAAGGCACTCAACTCATGTCATCCCTCTCAGCCTGTGTGGTGGGACACTGGCCTTTTGAGAGAGTAAGGTCATGTCTCACTGGAAGGTATCCTTTCTTGGATTGCTCCAAGTTGAACCTCTCCAGGACCTTATCAATGTAGGTACTCTGACTAAGGGCTAGGAGCCTCTTGGATCTATCCCGGTAGATCCTCACGCCTAGAATATAGGCGGCCTCCCCTAAGTCCTTCATCTCGAAACACTTCCCTAACCATGTCTTCACAACTTGAAGACTAGGGATGTCGTTCCCGATGAGCAGTAGGTCATCGACATACAAGACCAGAAAAGTCACCAAGCTCCCACTGAATTTTCTGTATACACAGGCGTCATCTTCGCTTTTGATAAAGCCATAATCTCTCACAGCTTCATCAAATTGAAGATTCCAACTTTGAGATGCTTGCTTTAATACATAAATAGATATCTTTAGCCTGCAGACCTTATTGACCTCTGCAGGATGGATGAAGCCATCAGGTTGTGTCATATACACATCCTCAGTTAGCTTCCCGTTAAGGAACGTTGTCTTTACATCCATCTGTCATATCTCATAATCATGATATGCAGCTATAGCAAGCAGAATCCTAATGGATTTGAACATAGCAACTGGCGAAAAGGTTTCATCATAGTCCACCCCATGGACTTGTTTGAATCCCTTTGCCACAAGTCTACCTTTATAGGTAACTACGTTGCCATCCATGTCTGTCTTCCTCTTGAAGACCCATTTACACCCTATGGGTTTTACCCCATCAGGTAACTCAACCAAATCTCAAACTTGGTTAGCTGACATGGAATCCATTTCGGATCTCATGGCATCTAGCCATCTCTCGGAGTCCGGTCCACTAACCGCCTCTTCATAAGTCATGGGTTCATCCTCAATGATGAAGATACCGTCGTGTTGGGTCGGCAGCGACCCATACCTCTCAGGTACACGGCGAATCCTCCCAGACCTACGAGGGGCCTGTGTCTGAGCCTCAGGTTGCCCATCAACCGGTGCAGGTGGCTCAGGTTCCATCTCTATGTCTTGTGCTTGCACTTGGACCTCGTCCAAGTCAAACTTCCTCCCACTAACTTCTTTCATGAGAAACTCTTTCTCTAGAAAGACAGCACCCCGAGCAACAAAAACTTTATTCTCGGTGGGAACATAGAAGTAGTAACCCTTAGTTTCCTTAGGGTATCCCACAAACACGCATTTATCAGATCTAGGTTCTAGCTTGCTAGAATTCTGACGTTTGACATAAGCCTCACATCCCCAGATCCTGATAAAAGTGAGATTAAGGCGTCTCCCACTCCATACCTCGTATGGAATCTTTGAGACACTCTTAGATGGAACATTGTTCAGTATTAGAGAAGCTGTTTCAAGTGCATGTCCCCAGAATGAGGGAGGTAGAGTTGCATGACTCATCATACATCGAACCATGTCCAACAAAGTTCGATTTCTCCTTTCAGACACACCATTCTATTGGGGTGTTCCAGGAGGAGTGAGTTGGGACAGAATCCCACACTCTCTTAGATAGTCAAGAAACTCACCACTCAAGTACTCTCCACCACGATCTGATCGAAGAGCCTTAATGGATCTACCAAGCTGGTTCTCTAGTTCATTCTTGAACTCCTTGAATTTCTCAAAGGATTCATATTTATGTCTTATCAAGTAGACATAACCATATCTACTGAAATCATCAATAAAGGTAATGAAGTAGTTGTGTCCTCCTCTGGCTTGCTTATTGAATGGCCCACACACATCGCTATGTATGAGATCCAACAAACCTCCTGCCCTCTCACCAATTTTGGTAAATGGTGCTTTTGTCATTTTCCCTAACAAACAAGGCTCACATGTATCAAATTCCTCCAAGAAACTTGAATCTAACAACCCATTTGCATGGAGTTGTTGAATGCGATTTTTGTTTATATGGGCTAAGCGACAATGCCATAGGAAAGCACCAACTGAACCAATCAGTTTAGTCCTTTTATTATTTATGTTACAAATAGAATTATCCATGTCTAACACATATAGACCATTGCACAAAGTACCCTTCCCATAGAACATATTTGCAAATGAAAAAGAACAAGAGTTCTTATTTATTTCAAACTTAAATCCTTTCTTTGCCAAGCAAGGAATGGATACAATGTTCTTAGTAAGCGAAGGTACATAATAGCAATTATCTAACTCTAACTGAAGTCCAGATGGCAGGGAGAGAGTCAAAACTCCTACAGCAATAGCAGCAACCTGTGCCCCGTTTCCAACACGTAGGTCAATCTCTCCAAGTCGTACCGATCTACTTTTCTTGAGCCCCTGCATATATGTACAAATATGAGCTCCACATACGGTATCCAATACCCATGACATAGAAGTAGAAAGGTTGACTTCGGTAACATAAATACCTGAGCTAGAAGCTAAGGCCTAGCCTTTCTTCTCCTCATTCTGAAGTTGCTTACAGTCCCTCCTCCAGTGACCCTGCTCGCGACAGTGGAAGCACCTCTGGTCCTTTGACATCCTCGCCTTTTTCTTCAGTGCCTTGGTAGGACCCTTGGCACCGCCCTTGGCATGTGCCTTACCCTTTTTCTTCATCTTCTTGGTCGTAGGGACCAAAAGAACAGAATTAGGTTTGGTCTTTACCATCTCACGCTCTGCTGTCTGGAGCATATTCATTAGTTCCTCTCGTGTACACTCAATCCGGTTCATATTGAAATTTATGATAAACGAACTGAAGCTAGGGGGCAGGGAATGTAGAATAAGATCCACAACCAGCTCGTTATCTATGGCGTGTCCTAGCCTCCTGAGATGATCCATGTTCCCAATCAACTTGAGAACATGGGGTCTCACTGGTGCACCCTCAGATAACTTACACCGAAAGACTGCTTTGGCGGTGTCAAATCTCTCAGTTCTAGCCTGAGCCTCGAACATCTATTTCAAATGAGTGATCATCTGAAAAGTGTTCTGCTCCTCATATTACACCTGAAGTTCAGGTGCCATAGTGGCCAGCATGAGACATGATACCTCCATAGAGTCATCCTGATGCTTTCTAAAAGCATCCCTATCTGCCGCTCGGGCATTAGGCGGAGGAGGCGCCGAAAGAGCCTGCTCTAGGACATACAGCTTCTTCTCGAGCATGAGGGCTATCCTCAAGTTCCGATGCCAATCCATAAAGTTGGTTCCAACCAACTTATCCTTATCAAGGAGTGATCGTAGTGTCAATCTGCTATTGTTTGTTGCCATTGATCTACAACAATCAAGAAACAACAGACTTAGTACTACTTCAAATCATTTAAACTGGACTTGTTTTAAATGATTATGGCTCTCACTTTTTTTAATCGAATTGACAACCCACAAAGTCAATCAGGAAGTTTAAGACTTCCTAGTGAGATGGGTTCCTTATTCCACATGAGGCTTCACGTCCCATGAGGGTGGGATGAGATGCACAAAGTAACCCATGCTTCCTGAGGTGGGCACGCTGGCCGATTGCTCCAAGCAATTCCCCTTATTGTGACAGTCTAGGCATTTCATGTCCAGCGAGGGCTAGATACAGCATGAAACCCTAACCTCTCAATGATGCCTCTAGAGCTCCACCATATGCCCAGCACATGTGAAAATCTAGTCAAGTCCATTCCTAACCGTTATGCCCAGGGCCAACGAGTTTCCTTGCGAAGGCGTGCCCGATTAAAACGGACTGGGGAAACCATTGCCACCACGCACTTTCTAAAGATAAGTGGGTGTGTCCCACGAGGGTGGAAAACAGTTCACAACACCACTGATCGATAGCTTAGTGAGGGCTACGCGTTAGAAGGCTATAGACTTGATATTTATTTATGAGGGTTTTTGAGGTCTCATCAGTTTTATCTTATGTCTAGCATTACAAGCATGCAATCCTATAGTGATAACATAACGATAAAACAACTCAGGCATGCTTTAGCAGATATGTATGAAAACGGTAAAAGAATGATGCGATCATAGCCTATTCAAGACATTGAACCAACCCATGCCAAAAGGAGGTTCAACTCTTGACCTAGGATTCAAGCCCCAAAGACAAGACCTAACCTAGCCGACCTCTAACTTGAACTTCAAGGTTGGCTCCAAAGTCCTCCTCACCATGGTTTAGCTCTCAAGCCCTAAAGGTGTCCCTCATGGGTTCGGCCAATGTCATGGGTCTCTCTCCATAGATGATGCGCCACTATGTATGGGCCAAGACACATAGCACACAAGCCCTAAGTCTCAGCCAGGTCATCTTGCGCCATTACACCATGCGCCATCAAAGAAGAGTGCTTCTTGCGCCACCAGGCAAGGTGCGCAAGCAAGCATGCATGCGCCAATCTACAAGTACATGTGCCACCCTAATCTTCTTCTTAGTTAAAAGCAAAACGAAAAGCGGCACGCAGGCCTCACAAGGATACATAACAGTCATGCAAAGGGGCTTGACTCATAATCACAACATTATGCACAAGTAAGGTATCTACACATGCAATTCTACATGCTCATGAAAAACATAAATTTTGAAATTTTACTTTTTCATAAAACCAGTCTCTTTTCCTCATCTTCTTCTCACAAATCTTTCAGTTATTTGCGATCTATTTTTCATGATGATTTCAAAGATCCTCTTGGCCGGTAATTTTGTCAGATCAAGAGACCCGGCTAGTGCGAAGACACAATGCCCATCCTACTTGACAAAACCACGTGCGCCTTTGAACCTTAAATCATACAAGAAAAATAACCCAAAAATCCAAAAGAGATTGAAAAGATGATAGAAACAAGAAACCCTAATTTTTCCTACTTAGAAAAATCGTTTGCCATGTGATCATGCAATTTGCGAAAATTGAGATATGGCATGTGAGCATGAAAAGCATGAAATTACATCGTTCGAGTCTCGCAAGTCGCTCTGATACCACTGTTGGGAAACCCCGGGGATATTTTACAATTTTTAGAGATAGAAATTACATAAAACATTGCACAGCGGAAGCAATATCCCCGAAACGAGTCAGTCCCAAAAACCCAGTGAAGATCGCATGCGAGGGAGTCGACACGATAAGATAGAATATACCTTAAAGCAAGATGAGGCTGATGTCGTGATAGGCGCCCAAGCGTGCGCCCTCTGCAGTCTCACACACACGGATGCCTCGAGTCCTCTTCTTCCACGCCCGGTGCTAGCCTCAGGAAGAAGATCCAAGCCTTAGTATACCTTCTTCACAACTTGCGCCACCTCCAATGAGTATGTGCCAAGGATGAAGATGAGGAGAAGCCGCCAAGAACAATTCCTTCTTGTGCCAAGAGGAGGAGAAGAAGAATTGGTTGCGGCTATGGAAGAGAGGAAGAGAACTTGCACCAAGAGCCCCCAACTTTCGCCCCTCTCTGTTGCTTAGCCTCCAAGGAATTTGTCATATCAAGAGAGAGGCGCCTATGGCCTCTTTTATAGAGCCATAGGTTGGTTATGCAAGGGGGGCGGCCAGGGTTAGGGTTGGGATTTGGCTTCATGAAGCAAAATCGCCTACTCCTCCCCATTATGCCCTTAGGCGCCAATGGGAGGAGATTTATCCCCATTATACCCTTTTAGCCCCTTTCTTCTTCATGATAACTTATTAGCAAGCCCAACTTATCAATGGGCCTAGCCCAAGGTCCATTATGCACGTTAACCAAGTTATTGGATCCAATCCATGTTAACCCAAGGTCAAATAAAGCTAACCATGGTTACATTGGTCAATATGCCAAAATTGGAAGTTGGCTCCAATAAGTTTCTTCCATCTCATCAGACCCATTGGCACTGATGAAATCTCCAGAATAGATTCGAGTTATCTAATAACTCGATCATAAGGCTTCCCGATCAATACGAGAACTCAAGTATCAAGGTGTGTGACCCTATAGATTCCTTTGACGCTGGCAATGTTGATCAAAGATCACAACAAAGCAGTGAGTGGCACCTAGCAGTGCATTGCTGCTACCTAGGTCATTGGATTGGACAAGTGTGTGACCACTTGTTTTCATCCAATCTCATGTCTATGACTAAATCAAGTCTCACCTGGGTATGGCCATACACTTTCAGTCATAGAACCATAGAGGAGCTCCATGGATATCAAACTTCCCTTAGGAAGGGGCAAATCCTCTGTCTGTCCATTGACCTTCTCATATGGGTCGTGACATGCTCAATGACAACCGTTATTACCCCCCAACTACGGCGAGGTGTTAGGTTGTATCAAAGTATATCCCTAACCATATAGAATGGCCAATGACCTTAAGTCAAGGGATCAATGCATCCCCTATCACTTGTGAGGATAACTCGTGACACCAAGTCATTGCCTCATAGCGGGTTGTTCCAGTATATCCACCACTGATATACCCATATGTCTGCATTAGCACCTCGTGCCTAACCAGCCCATATACCAGTCTCACAAGTACCAGAGCTGTCCCATATCCACTCAAGTACATCGACTGAGGACTATCATTTGAGCACAGATCCAATCTGTCTCTAGGGACATTACCATGTAAGTACATAGTCGTAGGTAGACAAACATTGATAATGACAATGCTAGAAAAATATATAAAATATCAATGTCAAGTAGTACAATAATGGACCAAAACTAGGTCCTAGGGCATATACACCAACACTCTGTGGTTCAATATCTTTTTATTACTTTGAAGTATTCATGCACTTGCGGACTACAACAACAGACTATCGAAGTAATATATATGTATCAATCCCACAGTGACCAAATATCAAGTACCGACTAACTGAATTATCACAAGCTAGATAAACCTTAGTTGTTGTAAATATGTTGCTAAGTTAAAGCTAATTAAGAGAGCAAGGAAATTACTCGACGGGAAGTCTTAGGATGCACGAGATCAGGGCCAGGGTTCGCCGCCTTGACGCATCATGCATGGATAGCTAGTAATACAAAATTCTCCCCAACTGTCCTAGGGTAATCAACAAAGTTACAAGTTATCCTCTCTCAAGGATGCAACAAGGTATTTACCCTGCTAGACGTCTACCGTCGTAGCACGCTTAGCCGAATAAACCCAATGAATGCTAGATTGTGTACACCATCCGTTTAATTGTACAAGTTGTCCTCTCTCAAGGGTACAATGAGGTATTTACCCAGCTAGACGTCTACTATCGTAGCCGCTTAGCCGAATAAACCCAATGAGTGCTAGAAGATGTACACTACCCGTAAACAATCAACAACTCTCATGTGGTGATTGAGATACTCATACCTAGAAGATCCAACATCAAGATGTACCTCTCAGCAATACAAGATATCTAAAACATGAAGATAACAAGATGGTATTCTCCATTCATAGAGTGCAACTAGGTATGATAGTACAAATTAGGGATTACAAAATAGGGTAACAATCCATGCATAAAACATACAAGGGGCTTTCCCTAGCCCTGAAACAAGATTAAGCTAAAAGATTCATTATCCAAGGCAAAGCATCAGTTAATCTCAACGTGATATCCATGGAAGAATGAGAAGAGTAAGAAAAATGAGAAGAAGAAGATGAGACTCCCTCAAGGAAGAAGATGTCGAACGAGGTCGCCTTCTTCCCCTTTTCGGTCATCAGCCCCTTCATGCTCTCGCAGCAAAGGGTTCCCCCCTCTTCTCCGTTCATCGCCTAGCTCTTCCTCCTACCTTGCATCCTCCCTTTTGCACCCAAACAGTGCTTTTTTATGTCTTCGCCTCCCCTTTATTGAATTCCCTTTTTTCCCTTATGAAATCTTCTCTTCAATGTAGGCGAGGTGAGGGGTGAAATCTAGAAAATCAGCGTCAGGCAACACAGAAGCCATTGGGTATGATTCTGGTTGCTGGGTAGGTCGTGATTCTCGCTGAAAACATTGATCCAGCTGAAAATGGTTGTGTCGCCTCGCTTTTTCCCTGAAATGAAGCAAAAACACAAAAGAGTTTAGACCCCGAAGACATCACAATAATTCAAAAGATAATCAAGCATAACTACGAAGAGAGTGACAATATGACGGTAAAATCACACGAGAAACACTATATAAAAATGACATAACTGTTGGGGTATGCCCTTAAGGCTAATGTTTGAGGCCTTGGGATTGTATCAGTATCATGTAATAAACTCTTGTGTTTATAAAGGCATGGTTATTATTCAGGTTGTTACCTTGTCTGCTGTAATAAGTGTACTACTGAATAATGTCTCAAAGCTGTTCAGCTGGGCTGACATGCAGTAATGTCCTTAGTCGATATATCTTGGTGAACATGAGACAGCCTTGATATGATTGAGACTAATATGTGTTCTAATCTTATAGGATGCTTCGAGCATGGAATAAGATGTAGACTCATGGGTACATTGGATGTACTGGACAGACCCTACTAGGACATTCAATTGCTTGTCACAATGTGAATGATCCTTGATTGCAACAAGTGGCACATGTCCTCTGACTTGAGATCACTTGTGTTCCTAAATGATGAATGTCATTGTTTTGAGGTAGTTCAATATCATTTGAAATATAATGGTTATAGACTATCTTGGATAATGATCATGAGTCAGGTTAGGACACTAGTGATAGATAAAGGATTGCCGTCTCCTTGTTTAAGGAGTGTGATGTTCTAAGGCCCCCCCCCCCCCTATATGAGATGATTGAGAAAGTGTATGGCCATACCCAGATGACTATGTTCATCTGATTTAATCATGCTCATCGTATTGGAGTCACAAGCTTGACACGCTTGTCCAATAAGAACATCCAGTGGCAAAGGATACATGTATGCCTTGTGAAGTGGATTCACACTTGTGCTATGGTTTGGGTGTAGTCTTGGAAGACTCTTTTCTTTATATCGGGAGACAGTGATGTGTTGCTAGATACCCCTCACTGATCGTGATAATGTAAGTTATTGTTACCGACATTTAAAGGAAACCCTTAGGGTCGCACAATTTGATGATATGGCTTACTTAAGTCAGATCGTGTGGACTGGATTGTTTTGATTCAGTTTAAAGGAGTTTAAACTCTGATTGTAAGTGAGATCCAGTCTAATCATGTTTGATTGATTAGGGCTTGCGATCGGTAAGCTTCGATCGAGAGGATTGATGCTAGATCGGTGAGATCAAGAGCATCATGAGATGAACGATTAGATTGGAAACCTTAGGGTTTAGTTGATCTAGACCGATTGGCTTGGGGTGGCTTGGTTTGGCCTTTGGACCGAACACATTTACTTTGAACCGGTTCAAGAGCTTGAACGTATGGTTCATTGTTTTGGCGTTTTGATCGATTTAGTGATCATGAACGCATGGCTTAATGGATTTTCCAATTTTGGAAAGTCATTTAGCGCATGTTCCCTTGAACGCCAAATGACTTGAACGCTCCATTCAACTCTCGTCTCCTTGCTCTTGCTTGACGAGACTTTGGCGTGGAGAAGGCGAGGTCTTGGTGGAGGTTCGGCAAGCCTAGACATCATCTCTCATTTCCTTACCATACGAGAGGGACCCTTGAAGGACCTTGCTAGCACAAGGATCTCCAAGGAGCAAGCACATCATCTTGTGTGCGTCAACTAGGGAGAAGATCCCTTTCGATCTTTCTCTTCCAAGTCGCCATCTTCCTCATGGCTTTGGTATGGATCTAAACTTCATCAAGTTGATCATATTATCTTGCTAAGATCCATGAAAAACCCTTGCTTCCGCTTGCAATTTTTATGCGCCACCCTTAAGGGTTTTTCGCCCCCCTCTTGAAAGGGGTTTCATCTGCTTGCGCTCCCCCTTGAAGGGGACTCTTCAATAACAAGCCCTCTCTTGCAATTACTGTTCATTCGCTATTTTTAGTGAAAATTTTATACACCTATGTTAATTGCAAAGTTATAACTAAAAGAAGAACGATGAGATCTAGACGATATGAGGCGGTGAGGAAAACTAGAAATTTTGGACCAGTCCCACATTTTATATACCGTATGGTGCATAGGGTCTTGCCCGATACATTCGAGTGGATATCATATGCTGAGATGGAGCTTGAGATTCAAACGCAGACACTAGAGGCTCCGAGTACATCTGCAGGACCTTGTACTTCACAACCACCTGACTTACCACCTAGCTCACCAGAGTTAGAGATTATAACAGAGCGGCCTGCTGATAGGCTGGAGAGTGGCGATATGCAAGGAAACAGACCATGCATTCCTCATTTGTTTGGGGCGCAAGGCCGTCACAGCGAGCCAGGGCGTCTCCTCTTGAGCACATAGTTGAGGAGATAGCAGCTTCACAGTCTTCTGAGACTGAGATACCACAGGCCCTAGAGCCAGCTCTGGTTACTAATGAGATAAAGCTTACTGAGGAGCAAACGATCCACACACCAATGAAGGTTCATGAGGCCACTACTTCTGAGATCCCAGCTAAGGGATTATCTGAGCCTCCTTCTAATATTCCAGTTGACCCAGTTCACACCGCCGAGATTTCCTCTCCTTCATCGACTCAAGGTGATTTACTGGACTCTGTAGTCACTACACTAGAGTTACCAAAGGGTATTGAGGGACTGGCTGAGGTTACGATAGATCCACCTTCTAAGGTTTTACCAGACTTTGTAGAGGTTCCATCTAATTTACCAAAGATTCCACCACTATCACCTCCAGCACCTCAGACGACAAACATACCAAAGGTGATTGTACCAGCACCAGTTATAACACCCTTTAAAAAAAAAAGGAAAGGTCATTTGTGCTTGTTGTGGAAATGGTATGTAATATGATCTTCTTGTTGTAGTACTTTTCTAATTGCTGATTAAAATGGAAGAGCTTTAAGAAGTTAAGTGGAAAGTAAGAGGTGAAGAAATTCTACTTATGATGGTAGGAGAAAATTGAAAATATAGCAAAAGGATATAAGGGAAATTGAACTCAACTAAGAGGGCATAAAGGGAAATAACTTTGTCACCTCATGCTATTGGAAGTGTCTTCTTGCGTACATCTCATCTCCTCATGCTTGAGGAGATAAGTATTGAGAATTTTTGTCAAGCCTCCCTTTTGCTTCATTCCAGCCTTCGGGGAGAAGAAATCTTATGAAAGGGAAGAGGAAGAAAAAAGGGAGAAATCTAGTAGAAAGTGATTTTGGGAATATTAGGCAAGTTTCTTCTTCTTCCTTTGTACTATTTTGCCTATTGCTTCAACTTTATGAGAAATCATCTTTCATGATACTTGTGATTTCAATTTGCTTCTAATGTCCATGATTTGGTACAATTCGGTTCTTGGAAAAATGATAAATGCTAGGTTAAAAGACCATGAATGCTTATGAGAAGTAAACCTAACCTTTCTTCACTCAAATTAGCATAACATTGGATTCCCTGACCCAACTCGTATGAAATCAGATTCATTGGAAAGAAGACTCAATTATCTTTCATTGGAGTCAGAGTTTGAATACTTTCGAATAGGTTATCAACCCTGTTATGTCGATTCATTCCGACCCTGTAAATCTGTTTTCACTATTTTGGCCTTTGTCTATTTGTTGATTTAGGTTCTCATTATGTGACTGTAAATATGCAAAGTGAGTATTTTCATATCAAGCTCTCTCCATAACCTTCATGTAGAGACTTTATTTGTATGAATTTGATCATAAATGAATTTATAATCAAATTTCTACCAAACCCTAGAAATCCTGAAATTCTCTTGTCAAGATTCTGACCTATTGTTACTTCATAAATCAGAACTTCTTGTCTTGAACTCCGTTTGAAGTAAAATTTATTTTCCTGAACACTAGATTCAAAATCCCTTGTATTGACATAAAGATCGTACAAAAATGATTTCATATGATGGATTGGAAGTCCATGGTAAACAAGCTCCAAATTTGCTAAATTTTGGGTTTCTTGACCTTACATGTGTATATGTGAAATCTATTGATACATATGTCTCTATACAACCATTTGTCACATGTATCTATGTTATGATTATGATTCACCTCTTTGAGGATTTGATACCTATGTCAATGAACCCATTTCACCATTTATGTATGAATGCTAGTGGGAATATCATTATGAGCCCAGAAATAGGAAGAGATTGATAGTTGAGGAACAAAGTGCTACATGGAACAAAGTGCCACATTAGAAATAATGGGGGCCACCTCTTGAGTCCATGGGAGCCACCTCTTGAATCCCACTATCTCTGATATGAGGAGCCATGACAGCTCCAACCAGCATATGTTTGACTATGCGCCCAGAGATGGGAAGAGATTGATAGTTGTGGAGCAAAGTGCTACATGGAACAAAGTGTCACATTAGAAATAATGGGGGCCACCTCTTGAATCCCACTATCTCTGATATGATGAGCCATGACAGCTCCAGCTAGCATATGTTTTGGTTTCACCCTGACGAGGGTGGAATATGCTTCCAGACGTGGAAGATTATGTTATTTGTGATTTCCCACTATGCTAACTATGCCGTGCATGATATGTATCTTTGGATTGATTCTTCTTTGTGATCTTTATGCTTACCATGTAACTATATGCCTCTTGGGGTTTGCTACTTTTGATATGTTTACCATGACATTATGCTCATTATTTCACTATTGTTTACCATACCACTATTACTTACCATGTCACTATTGCTTACCATTATTATGTTTGTTTCCATTTGATATTACTTATGGAACCATGTGGAGACCCATTGTGAATAACTTGGTATGACCTATCTTGTTTTTGGCATTTGATTTACTTGCTGAGCATTCTGCTCAATCCTTGCCTTCTAACCTCTTTACAGGTTAGCGTTGGGCTACAAGTTTATGTGGAAGGTTGCAAAGGATATAATGAGTTGTGTTTTGTGTTTTGCACATGTACACATTTGTGACTAATGTATAAAAGTTGTTTTTGGTGCTTGTTAGATAAATTGGAGAAGATCCATGACTTGTATGTGATGATATATACTTGGGTTTGACATATTGAGTACGTAAACTTGATGACTCATATATGATATTGTTTTTAGTGTTTGTAAATACTATGGTTTTGGAATAGAATGTATGGTTTGATCTAATGGATTATGATTATTAGGATGAAGTTTTGAATTGTTATATTGAGTGGTTTGAGTTGTTGTTACCTCCTAAAAGATGACAAAAAGTATATTTTTGAGTCATGTTAAACAGGTTATCGAATATTGATCTTGGGTGTATATAGCAAAAATTTTTTTTTTTATGATATGAATTTCTTACCATCTTCTAGGGGTGTGACAATTATGGTATCAAAGCAAATGTTTTTGGATTTTTAGGGATCTATAATTTGATCAACCTAGTGATTAACAATGTTTCATTTGATGATTGTTTAGGTAGGTAAGCAAGATGTCAAGGTCATCCCAATCTCCTAAGGATTCTCCAAATCAAATGGCAAGTGTGATAAAAGCTTTGGAGACAATGTCTAGTTTGATGTAACAACAAATGGCAAGAAGTGAAAATCAAACTAATTCTATTGCCTCAAGTCAACAAAATAATGATCATATGGGGTTAGAGAAGTTTAAGAAGTTGAATTATCCTTCATTTTGTGGTGATCCAAATCCAAATAAGGCGGAAAAATGGATTATGAAAATGGAGAAATTATTTTCAGTTACTAGCTACTCAGATAGTCAAAAGGTATTACTAGCAACATTTATGTTTGAAGGAGAAGCAGAGAGCATTGGTGGAGAATGGTCAAAAGAGTAGCTGTATTAAGGGAGGAAACTATCACTTGGAATTCTTTTATAGAAAAATTCTATGAAAAGTACTTTCTAGAAAATATGATGCTAATTCGAGGAAACTGTTCTGTCGCACAATATGATGCTAAGTTCATAGAGTTATCCAGATTTGCCCCACATATGGTTGATACTGGGATAAAGAAATCAAAGAGGTTTGAAAGAGGTTTGAGACCAAGTATAAGAACAAGAATTTCAGCTTTAAAACTTAGAGATTATGGTGAATTAGTGGATCGAGCAACAATTATTTAAAGAGATGTTGAAGAAATGCAAGATATGAGAAACAAGAAGGGTAAAGCAAGAGAAATGGACAATAAGAGAAAGAGAGGAATTGAAGCTGGTATGAATTATAGGAAACTGAGACCAGCAACAAGTAACATTCAAAGGCCACCACAAAGGCCTCTTTCTTGTGCTAATTGTGGAGGGAAACATGAGACCAAGCAATGCTATAGAATTACTGGTGCATGTTTTGCTTGTGGTAAGCATGGACATCTAGCAAGAGACTGTTCACTGAATAGAATGAATGATTTACCATCCACAAAGCCAGTAGACCATGCTAAAGTGTATGCTATTGCTAAACCAGATGCTAAGGCTTCAAAGTCAGTGGTTGAAGGTATTATTCATTTTCCAAATAAAGTTGCAAAGGTTTTATTTGATCCTGGCTTAAATATATCATTTGTTTCCCCTCATTTTGCATCTCACTTGGGAAAAGAACCTAAACAACTTGATTTCTTGTTGAGTGTCTCTACACCAGTTGGTGAGTCTTTGACTGCAGATTTTGTTTATCCTTCCTATTTAATCCCTATGGGAGAATATAAATTTCTAGCAAATTTGATCCTTTTAAATGTTCAAGATTATGATATTATCCTTGGTATGGATTGACTTTCTTCATATCATGCTACTGTTGACTGTTATGGGAAAATAGTCACTTTGAATCTTCCTAATGGGATCCAATTGCAAATCAAGGGTGTTGAACTTGATTCTAGTCTATCTCTCATTTCATTTATGCATGCTTCTAAACTAATCCAAAATGGGTGTGAATGTTATTTAGCTCATGTGAAAGAATGCCAAGAACCTATACTTGATTTAGAGTTGATACCCATTGCTAGAGAATTTCCAGATGTATTTACTGAATTACCTAGTTTACCTCCTGATAGAGAGGTTGGGTTTAGTATTGATCTCATTCCTAGTACCATGCCTATATCTAAGACTCCATACAGGATGGCACCAACAGAATTAGTAGGATTGAAAAAGCAATTACAAGAGTTATTGGATAAAGGGTTCATCCGACCCAATGTCTCACCTTGGGGTGCACTAGTTTTGTTTGTTAAAAAGAAGGATGGTACTTTAAGGCTTTGTATTGATTACAGACAATTGAATCAGGCAACAATCAAGAACAAGTATCCATTACCTAGAATTGATGATTTGTTTGACCAGTTACAAGGGGCACAAGTATTTTCAAAAATTGATTTGAGATATGGTTATTATCAATTAAAGATTAAGAATGAGGACATTTCAAAAACAGCGTTCAAAACCAGATATGGCCATTATGAATTCCTAGTTATGCCCTTTGGTTTAACTAACGCTCCTGCAGTATTTATGGATCTAATGAATCGGGTATTTCACTCACTTTTAGATAAAATGCGTGATTGTTTTCATTGATGATATCTTGGTATACTCAAAAAGTGATCAAGAGCATGAAGAGCATTTAAGATTTGTTCTAGAAATATTTAGGGAGAAGAAGTTGTTTGCTAAATTGAGTAAATGTGAGTTTTGGTTAAAGACAATTAATTTTCTGGGTCATGTCATTTCAGAAGAAGGGATATCAGTTGATCCTAAAAAGGTAGAAGCAGTGGTAAAGTGGGAAAGGCCAACAAATGTAGTTGAGATTATATCTAATAGAGACCCAAGATTTCTTTCTAGATTTTGGCAAAGATTACATGAAGCTTTGGGGACCAAGCTAAATTTTAGTACAGCTTATCATCCTCAAACCGATGGGCAATCTGAAAGAACCATACAAACACTTGAAGACTTGCTTAGGGCTTATGTTATGAAGTGGAAAGGTGAATGGGATAATGATCTTGCTCTCATTGAATTCACCTATAATAATAGTTATCACTCAAGTATTCAAATGGCACCATATGAAGCTTTATATGGAAGGAAGTGTAGAACAATTCGGTTCAATTCGGTTCTTGGAAGAACGATAACTGCTAGGTTAAAAGACCATGAATGCTTATGAGAAGTAAACCTAACCTTTCTTCACTCAAATTAGCATAACTTTGGATTCCCTGACCCAAATCGTATGAAATTAGATTCATTGGAAAGAAGACTCAATTATCTTTCGTTGGAGTCAGAGTTTGAATACTTTCGAATAGGTTATCGACCCTGTTATGTCGATTCATTCTGACCCTGTAAATCTGTTTTCACTGTTTTGACCTTTGTCTATTTGTTGATTTAGGTTCTCATTATGTGACTGTAAATATGCAAAGTGAGTATTTTGATATCAAGCTCTCTCCATAACCTTCACGTAGAGACTTTATTTGTATGAATTGGTGTAATACCCCTTTCTAGAGGGGGGGGGGGGGGGGGGCGAAACCCAATAAGTGGCGCAAATAAAATTTCATGCGGAATCAAGGGTTTCATAAGATCATTAGCAAGAACACATGATCAACTTCATAAAGATTGGATTCATACCATAGTCATTTCGCTTGGATGGCGATTTGGAAGAAGAGAGAGCGAGAGGATCTCCTCCAAAGGATGTGCACACTAGATGAAGAAGTCGCCTACTCCCTTGGTACTCCTTGTGCTAGCAAGGCTCCAAGAGGTCTCGATCCGTGAGGGAAGATGAGATGAGTTGCTTGGCGAATTCTCCTTGGCCGAATGCTTCTCTATCTCTCGTTGACACAAGCCACACGAGAACAAGAGCGAAGAGGAGCGACGAGAGTAACGTTCACATTGAACGTGGGGCGTGGTTTCTAAAAATAGCAAGCCATAAACTCGCCTTCAACTCTCATGCGATCAAGCGTTTACATCAAGTGAACCGATCGCATACGCCACTCTCTTTGAACCAAGCGTTCACCTAAGTGAACCGGTTCTAATAAGGTTGGTTCAAAGACCAAACCAAAATAGCCCAAGTCATGGTCTAGATCTAATTGGACCCAATGGTTCCAGATCTAACCGCTCATCTCTGATGCTGCTGATCTCACCGATCTAACATCCATTCTCTCGATCAAAGCTTACCGATCTCAAGCCCTAATCAATCAAACATGATCAGACCAGATCTCACTTACAATCAGAGATTAAATCCCTTTTAAACTGAACCCAAACAATTCAGTCCACACGATCTGACTTAAGTAAGCCATATCATCAAATTGTGCGACCCTGAGGGTTTCCTTTAAATGTCGGTAACGATAACTTACGTTATCATGATCAGTGAGGGGTATCTAGCAACACATCACTGTCTCCCGATATAAAGGAAAGAGTCTTCCAAGACTACACCCAAACCACAGCACAAGTGTGAATCTACTCACAAGGCATACAAGTTTCCTTTGCCACTGGATGTTCTTATTGGACAAGCTAGTCAAGCCTGTAACTCCAATATGATGAACATGATTAGATCAGATGATCACAGTCATCTAGGTATGGCCATACACTTTCTCAATCATCTCATCCAGGGGGGCCCCTTTAGAACATCACACTCCAATCAAGGAGACGGCAATCCTATATCTATCACTAGTGCCCTAACTTGACTCATGATCATTATCCAAGATAGTCTATAACCATTATGTTTCAAATGATATTGAACTACCTCAAAACAATGACAACCATCATTTAGAAACACAAGTGATCTCAAGTCAGAGGAAATGTGCCACTTGTTGCATACAAGGATTATTCACATTGTGACAAGCAATTGAATATCCTAGTAGGGTCTGTCCAGTACAACCAATGTACCCATGAGTCTACATCTTATTCCATGCTCGAAGCATCCTATAAGATTAGAACACATATTAGTCTCAATCATATCAAGGCTGTCTCATGTTCACCAAGATATCTCGACTAAGGACATATAGCATGTCAGCCTAGCTGAACAGCATTGAGACATTATTCAGAAGTATACATATTGCAGCAGATGATGTAACAAACTGAATAACAACCATTGCCTTTATAAACTTAAGAGTTTATACATGATACTGATACAATCCCAAGGCCTCAAACATTAGCCTTAAGGGCATACCCCAACAATCTCCCACTTGCACTTAATCTAATGGTTGAGTAACCTCAAACCCATATTATTACAGTGCTTCTCATGCTTCTGCTGCGCCAGAGGCTTGGTAAGCGGGTCAGCCAGATTGTCATCTGTATGAACCTTGCAGACTTTGATCTCGCCACGATCAATGATCTCCCGGATCAAGTGAAACCGTCTCTGTATGTGCTTGGACTTCTGGTGCGACCGTGGTTCCTTTGCTTGTGCGATTGCTCCAGTGTTATCACAGAAGATAACCAAAGGATCTGCACTCGAAGGAACAACACCAAGTTCCTGAATGAACTTACGAATCCACACTGCCTCCTTAGATGCTTCTGAGGCTGCAACATACTCGGCTTCTGTTATGGAATCAGCAACAATGGACTGTTTGAAACTTTTCCACACCACAGCACCTCCATTCAAGCTAAACACATAGCCTGATTGCGATCGGAAATCATCCTGGTCAGATTGGAACGAAGCGTCAGTATATCCTTCAATACTGAGTTCTTCCTGACCACCATACACCAAGAACATATCTTTGGTCCTCCGAAGATATTTTAAAATGTTCTTGACTGCAATCCAGTGCGCCTGACCTGGATTACTTTGGAACCGACTGGTCACGCTTAACCCGTAAGCGACGTCTGGGCGAGTACACAACATCGCATACATAATGGACCCAATAGCCGAAGCATAAGGCGTATTGTCCATTTCATCTTTCTCAGTCTGTGTTTGTGGACACTGACTCTTCGAAAGATTCAGACCATGTCTGACTGGAAGATATCCTCTTTTAGAATTCTCTAAATGGAATCTCTCCAGGACTTTATCGATGTAAGTACTCTGGCACAGCCCGAGAAGCCTTTTAGATCTATCTCTGTAGATCTTCACACCTAATACATAGGCTGCTTCTCCTAAATCTTTCATCTAGAAACATTTCCTTAACCATGCCTTAACAGCATGCAGTTCAGGAATATCATTTCCAATGATTAAGATATCATCGACGCAGAGGACCAGGAAAGTAATCACGCTCCCACTAAACCTCTTATATACACACGGGTCATCTTCATTCTTGATGAAACCAAACTCAGAGATTGATTCATCAAAACGAATATTCCAGCTTCTAGATGCTTGCTTAAGTCCATAAATGGACTTCTTTAACTTGCATATTGTATGACGATCTGACGGATTAGTGAAACCTTCAGGTTGTGTCATATACACATCCTCATCCAGTTTTCCATTAAGGAAAGCCGTTTTCACATCCATCTGCCAGATCTCATAATCATAATATGCAGCTATCGCGAAAAGAATCCGAATCGACTTGAACATGGCTACAGGAGAGAAAGTTTCATCATAATCTATCCCGTAGATTTGTTTGAAACCTTTCGCTACTAGCCTGCCTTTATAGGTAACCACGTTACCATCCATGTCAATCTTCTTCTTGAAGATCCATTTACAGCCTATAGGGATTACTCCCGGAGGCGGATCAACCAAATCCCAGACTTGGTTATCTGACATGGAGTC
This sequence comes from Costus lasius, assembly GCA_027563935.2. NCBI lineage: Eukaryota > Viridiplantae > Streptophyta > Magnoliopsida > Zingiberales > Costaceae > Costus > Costus lasius. The sequence goes on from CM050448.1 coordinate 60,568,817, forward strand.
CATTTCGGCTCGCATAGCTTCAAGCCATCTAGCTGACTCCGGTCCACTGACCGCATCCGCATAAGTGAGGGGTTCATCATTGTCAATGATGTAGACTCCGTCATAGCGCTCAGGCTGTCGACGGATCCTTCCCGATCTTCGCGGTTCCCGTGATATCTGAGCCTCAGGTTGTTCAATAACCTGTTCTACTGGCTCAGGCTCATCCAACTGTGCTTGACTACTTTGTCCTTCCTCTGGATTCTCATCCAGCTTTATTTCTCTCCCACTGGCTTCTTGCAGAAGAAACTCCTTCTCAAGAAATATTGCCGTCCGAGCAACAAATACCTTGTTCTCTTTGGGATCGTAGAAATAATAACCCTTAGTTTCTTTAGGGTAACCGACAAAGATACATTTCTCAGATCTGCTCTCTAGTTTCCCAGAGGCGAGCTTTTTGACATAAGCCTCGCAACCCCAGATCCTGATAAATGTCAAGCTCGGCTGTTTCCCATACCATAATTCATATGGAGTCTTTGAAACTGCCTTGGATGGCACTCGGTTTAGTACCTTTGCAGCTGTTTCCAGTGCAAATCCCCAAAAGGAGTAAGGTAGAGTAGCCTGACTCATCATAGAACGAACCATATGAAGTAACGTTCTATTTCTCCTCTCGGACACACCATTCCATTGCGGTGTTCCTGGCGGAGTGAGCTGTGAGATAATCCCACACTCCTTCAGATAGTCAGTAAACGCATGACTCAAGTATTCTCCACCTCGATCAGAACGAAGTGCCTTGATATTTCGGCCTAGCTGATTCTGTACTTCATTTTTGAATTCTTTGAACTTGTCAAAAGATTCACTCTTATACCTCATCAGATAGACATAACCATATCTACTGAAATCATCAGTAAAGGTAATGAAGTACGAATAGCCACCTCTGGCATGTTTACTAAATGGCCCACACACATCACTGTGTATGAGGTCAAGTAAACCTGAAGCCCTTTGACCTTTGTTAGGAAAAGGAGACTTCGTCATTTTACCCATTAAACAAGCTTTGCATGTATCAATCTCCTCATAGGAGAATGATCCCAGCAGTCCATTGTCATGCAACCGCTTAATGCGTTTCTTGTTAATATGGCCTAAACGACTATGCCATAGCAAGGTGCTATGATCAGCATACTTGGCTTTCTTATTATCAATAGTTTGTATAGAACATTCCATGTCCAACATGAATAACCCATTGTTAATTGAACCAGTAGCATAAACAATATTATCCAAAGAAATAATACACTTTGAAATATTGCATTCAAAGGAAAACCCTTTCCTGACAAGAGCAGGAATAGAGATAATATTCTTGGTAATGCTAGGAACAAAATAACAATTGTTTAATTCTAATACAAGTCCAGATGGTAATGAGATGTAATATTCCCCTACAGCAACAGCAGCAACCCGTGCCCCGTTTCTAACTCGTAGGTCCACCTCATGCTGCCCCACCTGTCTTCTTCTCTTGAGTTCCTGTACATTTGAACAAATGTGAACTCCACATGCAGTGTCCAACACCCATGATATAGAAGAAGATGATATCATGACTTCAGTCACAAATATACCTGAGCCAGAAGCGATGCTTCCCTTCTTGTCTCCTTGGAGCGCTTTACAGTCCTTTTTCCAGTGACCTAGCTGGCCACAGTGGAAACATCTGTATTCCTTCGACCGCTTAACCTTCTGTTTCAGAGCCTTATTGTAGTTCTTGACTGGGGCTTTGCCCTTCTTCCCCTTCTTCTTGTTCCTAGAAGGAACCATTAAGACAGAGGTTGAAGGCTTTCCCTTCAGAGTCTCCTCAGTAGTCAAGAGCATATTCAGCAACTCTGCCGGGGTACAATCGATTTTGTTCATATTAAAGTTAATAATGAACGCATCGAAAGAGGGCGGGAGAGACTGCAGAATAATGTCTACAGTTCTCTAGAGCCTCTTTGTGCCCAATCATCTTGAGCACGTGAGCTCCCACTGGGCTCCCTTCAGCCAGTTTGCTCTGAAAGAAAAGCTTGGTCAAATTATAGCGCTCAGTCCTCGCCTGTGCAGCATACAACATTTTGAGGTTTGCTATAATTTCTATAGCAGACATATCCTCATGCTGTCGCTGCAGCGGTGGCGTCATAGACGCTAGCATCAGGCAAGCGACATCAATGCTATCATTGACATGCTTTTCATAGGCTTCACGAACCGCCCTTGCGGCGTTCGCTGCGGGTTGAGGTGGTATTGCCGTCTCGAGGACATACAGTTTCCTCTCTGCCTTAAGAACAATCTTAAGGTGTACGTACCAGTCTGAGAAGTTTGGCCCAGCAAACTTCTCCCTTTCTAGTAGGGATCGCACATTGAAGCTCATGGTGTTCGTTGCTGCAGGAATCTACAACAATGCAAGAACAGCAAGGTCAGTATCAATGTTTAGAATCAATCCAGGACTTAAGAAAGATTCTTTTCTCACTATTTTATCTGACTGAAAAATCCATTAAAACAGTCCGAAAGAGTAACACTCTTTTAGTGAGATGGGATCCAGATTTTATACTTGGTCTCCGCGTCCCGCTCAGGCGAGATAAGATGCACAGAGAGTACAAGCACTAATCTCTGGTAGGCAGTCCCTGCCAATCGCCAACCCGTGCGATTCCCCTTCATCTGGGCAATCCAGCAGACTGTGCCAACTGAGTTGGTACAACACAGTCTCTGATCCCACAGATGGCTGCCTCCATATAGCTAACATATGCCCCATATGTAGCCTACATGGTCAAGCTGACCTGACCTACTCCCTGGACCACCACGTGCTATGCTGAGCAACGAGAAGCGATAAATCCCTTCTCTGTAACACGCAGGTGAAATCACACACCGTCTGAAGATAGATGGGCGTGCCCACTGAGTGGGTACAACACGGCCCCAACGATAGTCAGAACAGTGAGGTTTCGCGCCAGAAGGCATTACGTGCTTGATATTTAGCGTTGGATTTTAACGGTCTTTTATCTTCTTACTATCAGGCAAATCCTATGGCTATAGCAGAAGATAAATAACTCATGCAATTCTAATTATTAAACAATAAAAGAAAGCATGGATCTTATGTGGTAAAAGCCCATTAAGCCTAAGTAAGACCTTAACCTAAATTAAGTCTTCACTTACTTTCTTCATGGGGCTTTTTCTTCTCATCTGGCCCAACCCAGGGCCCAAGCGCCCACTGCAGCTCAAGGTGCGCCCACCAGGAAAATGCGCCTGTCCTAGGGTCGAACCCTAGACCTCCCACCTGGTCAAGCCACTGCTGCATGCGCCAATGCCATGTGTGCTCTGTGCTCTTGTCTGATTAAATTATAAATTAATCTATCTAGACAAGATTGACTCGCAGGTCAATTACACTTATAAATTAAACACAATGAGATTCGCAGATCACAAATAAATATTAATTTACAATTAACCAGGCTCGCAGGCCCCAGCACAGCACACATTAAAGGGCAACCCACATAAGATGAAATAAACAAGCACATGGCATCCAATCAAACATGTGATCCATTACTAAGAAAATAAAATTTTTTGAAAAACCCATTGTCATCCATTTTAATTTTCTTATCTGCCCTACAACCTTACAACGGTCCATTGATAGGGATCCACTCATCATGTCTAGTTTGATCCACTGCCCTTGCATGCACCAAGTCCTAACTGACTTGAGTTGACCTAATGGTCAACCATGCATGCGCCAAGGGCTGAACAACCATCATGAGTTCTGGCAAGCGGGTGTGACCCCGGGCCTAACTCATGTGCGTTCAATGGTTGTCTCAACCAGACCTCGCTACACGCCTGTGATGCAATCGACCAATAGCCACCTCGTGCTTGCGCACAGGTGCCATCTGGAAGATCCATCTAGGCTGTCAGATGGTCTGATCAGACTCTTTGGATCTAACCTAGAGGATGACTTCAACCCCATCAACCCGTCTAAGGGTTTATAGTAGGCGCTTAGATCTAAGTGAGGCGCGCAAGGGATGAAGTTTTTAAGAAAAACTATATGTCACATCCCGTTATCTTAACCCCAAACAAGCAACACAAGTCATAGAGAAACAGGATGTTATCATACAAGATCGATTCACATGTTAGGTAAAACCAAGTTCAAGAAAACACGATCTGAAAATTTTCGAGAATCCATACATAGAATCTCAGCGAAAACACAATTTCAAAAATGTACCTGCCACCACGCAATACTTGCACTAGACATATGCAAGTTCACATTTATATCAAATCCGTTTGCAAAAATACTAATCGACTCAAATTGGAAACCAAAGTCACAATGTCGATTCTATAAACTCATGAAACTAACATGAATAATACCAAACACCGAAACCAGGCCAAAGCCCGCGGTGACACAAAAATCAAAACTTCAAAACTTAAAACTGCCACAACCGGCAACACAAGTTCACATAATTCGGCCACAACCGGCCCCAGTTAATTAAGCACAAAAGTCTTATACATTAACCAGCATAATATCCATATCAACGCTAACTCAAGAAATGCGCCCCTGCTCTACACCTGAAAATAGTGAGGGAGTGAGCTACACAGCCCAGTGAGTGGATAGTCTCAAACGACCATCCATAACATACACTCAAAAATACATGCAGATTATTTTAAAAACATTTAACAGAATATCATGTCAACATATAACAAAATTAAAGGATAGAACTCATATAAAACAATCAGGTGTAAACTGCTAAGACATCATTGTCACCAAAGAGTAACCAGGGTTCTAGAGCTATACTCTAAACCAACTAATGACTTAATTGACCTAGTTGTCCAGCATAATCAATAGTGACCATTATGGTCCAACCCGGCTTTAGCCTAAGCACTGGGAGAAGCCTGCAAATCACATGCAACATATATACATGGACAGTGTGTAGACTCAAGAGGTAATCACCACCTGGTCAAGATGTGATACCTTGATCTACACCACCCCATAATCACAAAAATCTAAGCGTCTAAGAGTGATGACATCAAGAGGTGGCCCCTGTCCGACCAAGACATGGCACTTTGCGTCTTATATCACTCGTTCTCCCAAAGGGTTCCTTAACTGGACAACACCAGACACATCTTATATCTTATTTCACAAAAGTGGACTCCTAAGTGTCAACTAAACTCTAGGATAGTCATTTTTATCACAATAATCACATCAGGCAGGCTGAACAACAACCCCCTCACATATCACAATACAGGGCTGAAATCTCCAACCCTTAACATATCACATATAGACTATCCCCTTGAGTACACAGTTACACTTAGCCTTAGTCCTAACCATTCCATGACCACAACACATATTATTCGAAAATCACATAACCACATAATATTCGAAAATCACATAACCACATAATATTCAAAAATCACATAATCACATAATATTCAAAAAATAACATAATCACATAGTAGTGTAGTCCTTAGGTTTCATGCTGATTAGTTCAGTCTAACCTTGCTATGTTATCACCCAAGTTTCTCAAACAAAGATACATGGCCATAAATATATAACCATAAATTTGTAACATGCTACACACATAAAGAAACATTCATGGATTGCATTTAACAAGCATCCACAAAATCAACATAAAATTAAAACATGTATTCTTACAAACTACTTTACAAATTACTACATGTAACCCACGGTTTCTACAACATATTATCTACCTAAATCTTAAACCTTAGTTAACAAGAATTTCAAGAATATCTACTTAAAATTTAAAACCATAATTAATAAGAGATTCATGCAAGCTACTTAAATTCCATGTAAGAAATATCAAAATTTCGGTTTTCATAAGTAATATCAAGATTTCGGTTTTCATAAGTAATATCAAGATTTCGGTTTTCATAAGAATATCGAGATTTCGGTTTTCATAAGTAATATCAAGATTTCGGTTTTCAACATGGTAAAGTTTCCAAGAAATCAAATGTATCATGTAACACAAACACAACCAAATTGATAGATCTAATAAGACACTCCACTCACCTCAACCGAGAATACCAAGATGAAGATCTCTCCAAAATTTTCGTCTAAAGCCTTGAAGTGATCCTAGAAAGACGCCAACAATGGAAAAGAAACGCCTCCAAACATCAAAGACGCCGGCCAAAAAGAAGAGGAAGAAGAAGATCGTCTCCAAGCCTCCAAGAATCGCCAACTCTTACCCTAGCCGTCGTCCAAGGTTTTCCTCAAGCCAAAAATCGCCAACTTTCCTTCCCTAACCCCAATTACCCACTTAAAATTTGGGTTTTTTTTTTTTTTTTAAATTTTTAACCCGCTAACTAATTAATTCAAATCCATCTAATTTAAGTGCAAACCCAATAACTAATTAATTTAACCATTAACTAACAATTTAACCATTCACTTAAACGAAAATCCAATAAGGATTAACTTAACATCCAATAAGGTCTATTTAATTAATTACAAATTAACAATCAATAAGCCAGTTAATTAACATCCAATAAATTAGTTAATTAACATCCAATACTGCTTAACGTAATATCCACAGTCAATGATTTTATTTAAATCCAAAATAATACTTACCAGGACTTAAGATCCTTGGATCTTACACTATACATTCAACATGCGCAACAACATAAGCATCATACATGCGCCACAAAGAATAAACATGCGACAATGCATGCATGTAAAATTTTTCGCATGATGATAACCCTAGATCTATTCACCTCAAACATGGATCACATATTAACATGAAGCAATCATATGATCAAGCAATAACATGCGCTCTGATACCAATTGTAAGACCCCTTTCTAGAGGGGGGGGGGGGCGAAACCCAATAAGTGGCGCAAATAAAATTTCATGCGGAATCAAGGGTTTCATAAGATCATTAGCAAGAACACATGATCAACTTCATAAAGATTGGATTCATACCATAGCCATTTCGCTTGGATGGCGATTTGGAAGAAGAGAGAGCGAGAGGATCTCCTCCAAAGGATGTGCACACTAGATGAAGAAGTCGCCTACTCCCTTGGTACTCCTTGTGCTAGCAAGGCTCCAAGAGGTCTCGATCCGTGAGGGAAGATGAGATGAGTTGCTTGGCGAATTCTCCTTGGCCGAATGCTTCTCTATCTCTCGTTGACACAAGCCACACGAGAACAAGAGCGAAGAGGAGCGACGAGAGTAACGTTCACATTGAACGTGGGGCGTGGTTTCTAAAAATAGCAAGCCATAAACTCGCCTTCAACTCTCATGCGATCAAGCGTTTACATCAAGTGAACCGATCGCATACGCCACTCTCTTTGAACCAAGCGTTCACCTAAGTGAACCGGTTCTAATAAGGTTGGTTCAAAGACCAAACCAAAATAGCCCAAGTCATGGTCTAGATCTAATTGGACCCAATGGTTCCAGATCTAACCGCTCATCTCTGATGCTGCTGATCTCACCGATCTAACATCCATTCTCTCGATCAAAGCTTACCGATCTCAAGCCCTAATCAATCAAACATGATCAGACCAGATCTCACTTACAATCAGAGATTAAATCCCTTTTAAACTGAACCCAAACAATTCAGTCCACACGATCTGACTTAAGTAAGCCATATCATCAAATTGTGCGACCCTGAGGGTTTCCTTTAAATGTCGGTAACGATAACTTACGTTATCATGATCAGTGAGGGGTATCTAGCAACACATCACTGTCTCCCGATATAAAGGAAAGAGTCTTCCAAGACTACACCCAAACCACAGCACAAGTGTGAATCTACTCACAAGGCATACAAGTTTCCTTTGCCACTGGATGTTCTTATTGGACAAGCTAGTCAAGCCTGTAACTCCAATATGATGAACATGATTAGATCAGATGATCACAGTCATCTGGGTATGGCCATACACTTTCTCAATCATCTCATCCAGGGGGGCCCCTTTAGAACATCACACTCCAATCAAGGAGACGGCAATCCTATATCTATCACTAGTGCCCTAACTTGACTCATGATCATTATCCAAGATAGTCTATAACCATTATGTTTCAAATGATATTGAACTACCTCAAAACAATGACAACCATCATTTAGAAACACAAGTGATCTCAAGTCAGAGGAAATGTGCCACTTGTTGCATACAAGGATTATTCACATTGTGACAAGCAATTGAATATCCTAGTAGGGTCTGTCCAGTACAACCAATGTACCCATGAGTCTACATCTTATTCCATGCTCGAAGCATCCTATAAGATTAGAACACATATTAGTCTCAATCATATCAAGGCTGTCTCATGTTCACCAAGATATCTCGACTAAGGACATATAGCATGTCAGCCTAGCTGAACAGCATTGAGACATTATTCAGAAGTATACATATTGCAGCAGATGATGTAACAAACTGAATAACAACCATTGCCTTTATAAACTTAAGAGTTTATACATGATACTGATACAATCCCAAGGCCTCAAACAATAGCCTTAAGGGCATACCCCAACAATTGGATCATAAATGAATTTATAATCAAATTTCTACCAAACCCTAGAAATCCTAAAATTCTCTTGTCAAGATTCTGACCTATTGTTACTTCATAAATCAGAACTTCTTGTCTTGAACTCAGTTTGGAGTAAAATTTATTTTCCTGAAAACTAGATTCAAAATCCTTTGTATTGACATAAAGATCGTACAAAAATGATTTCATATGATGGATTGGAAGTCCATGGTAAACAAGCTCCAAATTTGCTAAATTTTGGGTTTCTTGACCTTACATGTGTATATGTGAAATCTATTGATACATATGTCTCTATACAACCATTTGTCACATGTATCTATGTTATGATTATGATTCACCTCTTTGAGGATTTGATACCTATGTCAATGAATCCATTTCACCATTTATGTATGAATGCTAGTGGGAATATCATTATGAGCCCAGAAATGGGAAGAGATTGATAGTTGAGGAACAAAGTGCTACATGGAACAAAGTGCCACATTAGAAATAATGGGGGCCACCTCTTGAGTCTATGGGAGCCACCTCTTGAATCCCACTATCTCTGATATGAGGAGCCATGACAGCTCCAACCAGCATATGTTTGACTATGCGCCCAGAGATGGGAAGAGATTGATAGTTATGGAGCAAAGTGCATGGAACAAAGTGTCACATTAGAAATAATGGGGGCCACCTCTTGAATCCATAGAAGCCACCTCTTGAATCCCACTATCTCTGATATGATGAGCCATGATAGCTCCAGCTGGCATATGTTTTGGTTTCACCCTGACGAGGGTGGAAGATGCTTCCAGACGTGGAAGATTATGTTATTTGTGATTTCCCACTATACTAACTATACCGTGCATGATATGTATCTTTGGATTGATTCTTCTTTGTAATCTTTATGCTTACCATGTAACTATATGCCTCTTGGGGTTTGCTACTTTTGATATGCTTACCATGACATTATGCTCATTATTTCACTATTGTTTACCATACCACTATTACTTACCATGTCACTATTGCTTACCATTATTATGTTTGTTTCCATTTGATATTACTTATGGAACCATGTGGAGACCCATTATGAATAACTTGGTATGACCTATCTTGTTTTTGGCATTTGATTTACTTGCTGAGCATTCTGCTCAATCCTTGCCTTCTAACCTCTTTACAGGTTAGCGTTGGGCTACAAGTTTATGTGGAAGGTTGCAAAGGATATAATGAGTTGTGTTTTGTGTTTTGCACATGTTCACATTTGTGACTAATGTATAAAAGTTGTTTTTGGTGCTTGTTAGATAAATTGGAGAAGATCCATGACTTGTATGTGATGATATATACTTGGGTTTGACATATTGAGTACGTAAACTTGATGACTCATGTATGATATTGTTTTTAGTGTTTGTAAATACTATGGTTTTGGAATAGAATGTATGGTTTGATCTAATGGATTATGATTATTAGGATGAAATTTTGAATTGTTATATTGAGTGGTTTGAGTTGTTGTTACCTCCTAAAAGATGACAAAAAGTATATTTTTGAGTCATGTTAAACAGGTTATCGAATATTGATCTTGGGTGTATATAGCAAAATTTTTTTTTTGTGATATGAATTTCTTACCATCTTCTAGGGGTGTGACACCAGTACCACCAGCTGATTCTCTAGAGATAGTATTACCATCTCTAGAGCCATCTCCAGAGCCTTCACCAACACCATCATCACTAGAGCCTTCTCCTCCTCTACCAGAGCTCACTACAGTCGAGAGGAGGTGAGCACTTTCTCCACCTCCTACCCTTGTTCCCTACCCATGACAAATATAGGAGCAGGGATTAGGAGATGAGATATAGAGCCATGACGACTAGTGGAGTCGTTAGTACCATATATTGGGACAACCAGACCTTGCAGACCCTGAGACTGTTCAATGACATCCAGTGGATGTTCTCAAACATAGGGTGGCAGGATTTTTACCACCAGAGGCATCCCACCTACGTCCAGCTTACATTGGAGTTTTTTAGCTCTGTCCATGTTACCATGCATAACTATGATGACAGAGATCTAGGTTGTATTTCATTTCGGTTGGGGAACCGGGATCATGTCCTCACTTTGGAGCAACTCAGTCATATATTTGGTTTCCCAGCAAATGTGACTCGCCGCCACCCATTTGAGTATACTGACTGGACTTTTGGCAACAAATTTCAAGAGAGAACGGTTTCAACCCCAAGACCTCTAGAGCTACATACTTATCCTGCCCAACCCTTAGATATACTCACCGGATTCTTACACACACCATTTTCAAGTGTGTGGAGAGCGATGGTATGGTCAGGGCCTCCGAGCTAATCTTTCTATGGACTATGCTTACTGGTTTCCACGTTAGCACCTCATTCCACCTCGTGAAGTAGATTCAGAAGGTGGCGAAGGCGCAGAAGGGAGTCCTAGTGATGGGTGGCTTGGTTACTACAATTGTCCTAGCCCTTAGGATTGACCATTTGGGGTTGAACGAGGCTAGGGGCAATCCTAGATTAGATCTGGATTCCTCCATTTCTATTAAGATGATTACGAGGATTGATAGCTCGTATCATCTTATGTTTAGGCATTTAGAGGCCACCATGAGGCTGCTGAACATGAATCGTACTACAGTTCGTGTTTAGCAGAACTAGATCGTGGATCCCACATGAGGTGGGGGAGGTCCTAGTGAGGTAGCCTCACCTCCATCATCACCACCGAGGACTTCAGCATCTATTCCTCTATTGGGAAACCCCGGGGATTTTAAAAATTTTACATACATACACAGACACATACAATGGAAGTAAATCTCCGAAACAGGCTAGTCCCAAAAACCCAAAAGATCGAGTCATGCGAGGGGGTCGACACAGTGAGTAAGAGATAGTACATCAAAGCAATTGATGGAGAAGTGATGTAGGCACCCAAGTGTTCGCCCTCTGTAGTCTCACACATAACTGATGTTTGAGTTCCTTTCTTCCACGCCCGGTGCTAGCCTCGAAAAGAAGATCCACGCCTTAGGATCCTCCCTTGCTCACTTGCGCCAACCTCAAGCAAGGATGCTCCAAGAGGAAAGGAGGAGGAAGATGATGTTGCCAAGCTCTAGCTCTCATTGTGCCAAGAAGAAAGGAAGATGAAGACTTATAGCCATGAAGGAAGAAGATGTCCTAGCTTTTGCTACCCCTTGATGCTCCACACCAAGAGAAGATATTGTGCAAGAGGGGTTTCGGCTAGGGTCTCTTTTAAAGGATGAAGAGGCGGTTTCGGTTAAGGGGAAAGTCTTGGTGATTAGGGCATGATTCAAGAAGTTTAATCGATCAATTATCTTGATTAATTCCTTGATTCCATAGGTGCATAAGCCTTGCCTAAGCAAGCCAATGCCATATGCACCTAACACCTTCTTAATGAAATAAACTTCCCATCCATGCGCCAAGACCAAGTCAAGACATGGAAGTTTTCCTAATATGGCTTGGGCGCAAGTCCTAATCCAATTAGGACTTTAATTATGTCAATAATCAACCCCACATGTGCCCATCATATCTCAATCAATATCTTAAGTGATTAAATCAAATCCAATCCAAATTAATCACTTGGAAGATACCAATCATGGCAATAGGTGCCAATCCTAGTCCAACTAGGACTCTACATGTGCCTATCCCATATTATCTTCCCCATTATACTCTTTAACCCAATTATCTCCTCATGACAACTTATTAGTAAGCCCCATTAAGTAATAGGCCTAGCCCAAACTTCATTATGCATGTTAATCAAGTCATTGGATCCAATCCAATGTAACCCAAGGTCAAATGAGGCTAACCATGGTTAATTTTGGTCAATATATCAAAAATAAAGTTTGGCTCCAATAAGCTTCTTCCATCTCATTAGGCCCATTGGCATTGATGAAATCTCCCAAATAGATCCGAGTTATGAAATAACTCGATCCAAAGGCTACCCGATCAATACAAAAACTCGAGCATCAAGGTGTGCAACCCTGTAGGTTCCTCTGACGTTGGCAGTGATGAACTTAGGTCATCACAAGCAGTGAGTGGCACCTAGCAGTGCATCGCTGCTACCCAAGTCTTCGGAATGGATATCGACATCGACATCCCCATCATCGCAACAAGATACCAATGCATTACAGTCCCTTTGCCAAACTAATATCCGATTGGACAAGTGTGTCACCACTTGTTTTCACCCAATCTCATGGTTATGACTAAATCAGATTCTCACCTGGGTATGGCCATACACTTTTAGTCATATAACCATAGGAGGGTCCATGGATATCAAGCTTCCCTTAGGAAGGGGCAAATCCTATATCTGTTTATTGATCTTCTCATATGGGTTGTGACATACTCAATGACAATTGTTATGACCTCCCAACTATAGTAAGGTGTTAGGTTGTATCAAAATATGTCCCTAACCATATGGAAGAGCCAATGACCTCAAGTCAAAGGATCAATGTATCTCCTGTCACTTGTGAGGTTAACTCATGACACCAAGTTAGAGCCTCATAGTGGGTCAGTCTAGTATATCCACCACTGATATACCCATATGTTTGCATTAGCACGTCGTGTCTAACCAGCCCATATACCAATCTCACATGTACCAGAGCTATCTTATATCTACTCAGGTACTTGACTGGGACAGAGTTTGAGCACAGATACAATCTGTCTCCAGGAATATTATTATGTAAGTACATAATCGCAGATATAAACAAAGCATAATAATGACAATGCCAGAATGATATAAATAAGATATCAATGTCAAATAGTACATAAGATCAACCAACAACTGGTCCTAAGGGCATATACACCAATAATCTCCCACTTGCAATTAGACCTAGTTGTTGAGAAATCTCAACCCCATATCCCTGGTATGACCATCATACTTCTGCTGTGCCAAAGCCTTGGTTAGTGGGTCTGCAAGATTGTTGTCGGTGTCAACTCTGTTAATCTTGACATCACCTCTGTTAATGATCTCTCTTATCAGATGAAATCTCCTGAGTATGTGTTTGGACTTTTGATGAGACTGTGGTTTCTTTGCCTGTGCAATCGCTCCATTGTTGTCATAATAGAGCTCAATCAGACCGACAGTGGTTGGAACCACCTGAAGCTCAGAAATGAACTTCCTGATCCAAACAGCTTCTTTCGCTATCTCAGAAATAGTGAAATACTTAGCCTCGGTTGTAGAATCTGCTATGGTGGATTACTTGAAGCTTTTCCAGTATACGGCGCCTCCACTCAACTTGAACACATAGTTTGCCAGCGATCTGAAGCCATCAGGGTCTGACTGGAATGATGCATTAGTGTAGCCCTAAACACTGAGCTCTTCCTATCCCCCATAGACTAAGAACAAATCCTTAGTTCTTCTTAGATACTTAAGGTCTAAGGATGTTCTTTACAGCCACCCAGTGCTGCAGGCTCTTCATCGTAGCGTGCAAGCCTTGATACATAGAGATTTTGGTCCCATTCTCAGGACCCTGGATTTCAAGCTTTGTCTAAAAAGGTGTACCGTCAGGGACGCCTTCTGAAGACAATTTATGACTCTGTCCATGACGTTGAGGATTTCCTCCACCAACGCTTTGCCGATGATCATGGCTTTGATGAGGAGGGAGACCCAGACTAGCCCATGGGAGAGGCCAGCTCTACTGAGGAGAGTGGCAAGGACAGCGAATTAGCCGAATAGTGCTCTATGAGTATTTTTTTTCTCCTACTCTCTTATTCTATACTTATTAGATCGAGGACGATGCATTCTTTATGTAGGTATATATATGTATATGTATATGTATATACATATACATATATGTATGTATATACATATACATACATATATGTATATACATATACATATACATATATGTATATACATATACATATATATATATTATACATATATATGTATATGTACATATGTATATATATATATATATATATATATATATATATATATATATGTGTGTGTGTGTGTGTGTGTGTGTGTGTGTGTGTGTGTGTGTGTGTGTGTGTGTGTGTGTGTGTATGTGTATATATATGTGTATATATATATACATATGTATATATATACACATATATACACACACACACAGACATATATATATATATATATATATATATATGAGACAAATGTATGCATTTCGATTAGGGTCGTATTCTATGGTTACGATTCTACCAGATATGTCTTTTTTATTCCGTCGAAAATCGATTTTACGGTATAGACGCTTATGACCTCCCCCTCTATGCCGTGCGGTAATGATTCCTCTGGCATTATGACCTTTACTACAACGATGCTGTCCATAGATCAAATTATTTTGTTGATTGGATTTCACTTGACTGTTTACGGCTCCATTGCGTGTGCTCGAGGTAGAAGTTTTGTATAAATGTATCGCCGCGTTATTAAGTATTTTGCTTTAAGTTCTTTTCTCTATAAGAGGTGGAATAGAATAACCCGGTTGAAGCGTAATGATCATACGTCTGTAATGCATTGTATGTCCCATACTAGGTCCCATTCTTCTACCCTTTCCCGGGAGTCGATGACTATTCATAGCTATTACCTTGACACCAAAGAAGAGTTCGACCCAATGCTTTATTTCTATCCTAGTTGATCCTGATTCGACATTAGAAGTATATTGATTGTTCCCCAATAACCGAATACTTTTTTCTGTAAATACTGCATATTTGATTCCATCCATAATCCATTTTCTTCCCTATGAGTTCCAGTATCGATAAGAATTCTAGTTCTTACTGTTCATATGTTATGGTATGAATATACCATACCAATTCGTTATGTATGGATGATGAGATTCCATTGATACAGAGCCAATTCCAATAGACTTATTGAACGTTCCCATTGGTGTGCATCCAGCAGGAATTGAACCTACGAATTTGCCAATTATGAGTTGGGCGCTTTAACCATTCAGCCATGGATGCTTAACAGAGATCATGGTACATCGTGAATAACCAAATTCCAATTGAAATGAAATCTTTAGGAGGAGTCAATGACACGACATCAATTCAAATCCTGGATCGTCAAATTGAGAGAGATATTGAGAGAGATCAAGAATTCTCACTATTTCTTAGATTCATGGATCAAATTCAATTCAGTGGGATCTTTCACTCCCATTTTTTTCCATCAAGAACGCTTTATGAAACTTTTTGACCCCAGAATTTGGAGTATCCTACTTTCACGTGATTTGCAGGGTTCAACAAGCAATCGATATTTCACGATCAAAGGTGTAGTACTGCTTGTAGTAGCTGTCCTTATATTTCGTATTAACAATCGAAAGATAGTCGAAAGAAAAAATCTCTATTTGATGGGGCTTCTTCCCATACCTATGAATTCCATTGGACCCAGAAATGAGACATTGGAAGAATCTTTTTGGTCTTCCAATATCAATAGGTTGATTGTTTCGCTCCTGTATCTTCCAAAAGGGAAAAAGACTTCTGAGAGTTGTTTCATGGATCCGCAAGAGAGTACTTGGGTTCTCCCAATAAATAAAAAGTGTATCATGCCTGAATCTAACCGGAGTTTGCGGTGGTGGAGGAATCAGATCGGAAAAAAGAGGGATTCTAGTTGTAAGATATCTAATGAAACCGTAGCTGGAATTGAGATCTCATTCAAAGAGAAAGATAGCAAATATATGGAGTTTCTTTTTTTATCCTATACAGATGATCCGATCCGCAAGGACCATGATTGGGAATTGTTTGATCGTTTTTCTCCGAGGAAGAAGCAAAACATAATCAACTTGAATTCGGGACAGCTATTCGAAATCTTAGGGAAAGACTTGATTTGTTATCTCATGTTTGCTTTTCATGAAAAAAGACCAATTAAAGGGGAGGGTTTCTTCAAACAACAAGGAGCTGAGGCAACTATTCAATCAAATGATATTGAGCATGTTTCCCATCTCTTATCAAGAAACAAGTGGGGTATTTCTTTGCAAAATTGTGCTCAATTTCATATGTGGCAATTCCGTCAAGATCTCTTCGTTAATTGGGGGAAGAATCAGCATGAATCAGATTTTTTGAGGAATGTATCGAGAGAGAATTTGATTTGGTTAGACAATGTGTGGTTGGTAAACAAAGATCGGTTTTTAGCAAGGTACGGAATGTATTGTCAAATATTCAATATGATTCCACAAGATCTAATTTCGTTCAAGTAAGGGATTCTAGCCAATTGAAAGGATCTTCTAATCAATCCATAGATTATTTTGATTCCATTAGAAATGAGGATTCAGAATATCCCACATTGATCGATCAAACTGAATAGTGTTAAACAATCGATCGAAAAGAACGTGGAAAAGTATATCAGAAAGAAACTGGAACTAGGGGTTCATCCACCTTAATTCTAATGACTAGAAGGAAATAAAGGTTGTCAGTCAAATTTCATTACGATAAAGATTTAATTTACTTCATAAAGGGATCATCTCGCTGTCGCGCAGACAATCATACAAAGGACCAATCCTCACTATCGTGCAAGATCTATCCAATGCCGAAAATAAGTAAATCATTGAACAAAAAACTCAAGGATCACTCTCGTGCATCCGAATTCTAAGTCAAACATATCATGTGTAAACTCAAGGATCACTCTCGTGCATCCTGAAACTCATCACAAGTTCTACTTAAGGTTTTCCAACATTTCGATCCTCACTCTCGTGCAGGATCTTCACGTCTAATACATTAACTCAATCCAAAGAATTAGAAAATCAACATGGCAATAAAGTCACTAAAAAACCAGAGTTCAATTTGAACAAACTAATCTCTTACGATAAGTTCCAAACTCAATGATTTCTAGGATTCCGAATTTCATAATCAACCTCTCAGTCTATTTCGCAAAATTCTAAAGCATGCTGATATTTATAAAACTAAGGAGAATCAAAGAACAATCAATCTCAAAAGTAAAATTATCATAATAAAATTATCCTGACAAAAGTTAATGTTTTCTAGTCATTAACAAACCAAGGGGATTACACCCCATGTCCCATAAAAAGATCTAAGCTTTCATGGTGAAAGGATTACAATAAACCATAATTCCAGAGGATTAGAAATTGAAAAAGGGATGAAAAGTTACAAAACAGGTGCTGTAATGAAATTACAGCATCGTAATTGCCTTTGAACAGCACTGTCACCGCTGTTTTGTTGATTTCTCCTCCGATCAGACTCCAAACACTCTGAAACTTCTAGAGTATCTTCTCCATCACCAGGTGAATCTTCAATGTAAATTTCACGGCCTGAGGTGGTCTCTACACCTCTCAGTGTGAGGCCGAACCCTAAAGATGCCTCCTTCGATTACTCTCTGATCCCAGATTAAAATTGGGGCTTTGACTTCGTGTGTCTTCTTCCCTTTAAGATGAGCCTGCAGCATCTTTCGGATCTCAATTTGGAGGTCTGGATCAAAAGATATGGTCCGCGCAAGATTTGGGCACGTAAAACTCGCGTTTTTAAATTGTAATTACGGCCGTAATGGTCTTTACGGCCCTGCTGTAATTTTTGCTTTGTGAATTATTTGTCAAGATTACGGCCCATAAAAATGGTTACGGCTGTGCCGTATTTTCTTCTGCATGTTTCTGGACCAAAATACAGCCTGTAAAGATCATTATGGCAGTGCTGTAATCTCTGAAATCTCTTGGGTGGAAAATCATCTGGAATTACGGCACCGTAAAGATGGTTACGGCGGTGCCGTAAAATCGCCTGTATGAAAACTTCCCAAATTACGGTAGGGCTCCGAAATTACGGCACTGTCTGGAAATTACGATACCATAATGGATATTACGGCACTACCGTAATTTGGATTTTTGCTTGGATTTGCGTGAAATTTGTTGTGCATCTTTTTCTTGATGATGGGAATTCTTCTATGTAGTTGATTTTGCTCGAAAATGCCCTAAAATCGTGCCTTTTTACCTAAAAATCATGAAAAACCAAAATAGAAGTAGATTTTGTAATATTTAATAAAAAAAGGCATAAAAATAAGCAAAGTAGTAATAATATGACACAAAAGATATATAAAATGGCATGAAATTTACTATAAATTTCGGTGTCATCAAACACATAAGGCTCAGACTTTGCTTGTCCTCAAGCAAATAGATAGAATAAAGAACTCAACTATGGAAAATATGCCTTTTCATGAAAAATAAATTTCTAAAATATAATCACTCATGAAATTTTCCACTAACTTTTTGCACAAAATTTAAGATAAGTACATCATCCTCTGAATTTAGTCTTTAAGATTCACAGCTTTGATCGAATAAAACTTCGCAACTCGCATAATAAACAGAATCTCAGTCTCATGATTTCACCCAATTTTCAGTTTAAATCTATCTTATCTTTGTTTACAGGAATAGGATATCCAAAATCTTTTTCCACACAATTTGTTTTTTATGGCATGTACCCACATAGATACATATATAAATTTTCTTTTTTTTTTTTGGGACTTCAACTCTTATCTTCGGTACCACTATCAATTTTACACAGTGCCAAGTAGAGGAGTTATTTTCTTTTTCTCTCTCTCTTTTTTTTATAGACTTCAACCCATGTCTTAGGTACTACTGTCAATTTTACACAGTGCCAAGTAGGGGAGTCTCTCACTATTTTTGGATCTTGGATTCTTTCTTCCCAATAAATAATAAAATAGACTAAACATCAACTAAGTTAATCAATTGATATCAATTCAAAAATTATACTCATATGCTCATTTTATTCAAGTAACATGCTTTACCCTCAAATTGCATTCATCAAACAACATACCTACCCAAAAGCCTTATGTATCAATCAATGAAAAATTTCAACAAGTATATCTATATTGAAGAAATAAATTCAGCATAATAGGTATATCTCCATTCATAGGCATGCATGCATGAACATTCATCATCATAGAAAAATCTACCCATCTCTCAACACATGGATTCAAGTCATAAAATTTTTAAACCTCAAAAATATCATCATTAATGCAAAAGGTGTGAAGCATGAAACTCAAACAATCATAGTCAAAAGTGTGACATGATAGACTCAAGCAACTTCATAGAATAGAAATCTCAATAAGTGATACATCAAAAGCTAATCAAAGATGCAAACCATATGAAATAATCATGAATACAAGAGAGTGCAAACCATACTCACAAAACTATATAGCAAGCTCTAACCAAAAATACATAAGTCTCAGACCAAAAATAATGTCGGGCAGATGCTGCAAGGTCCAAAGATGTGCTTTTTGAAAATTTTTCCTGCACAATTTAAGATACATAAGGCTCTGTTTTAAATATAGTCTCTAAAATAATAATGATAGAAATAATTTTCTCAAAGAATAATCAGAGATATCATCGATGGTCCAAAAGAGTGCTGGTGAAAAGAGCTGATGCAGCTGAGAAGCAGAGGGTGAAAAGAGGCTGGCTGAAAAGCTGCTAGCAATGATGATGGTGCCGATAGTAGAGTGATGATGAGTAGTCTCCAGTGGCCTGCTGGGGACTATAGTAGTGGTGGCGAAGTCGTCGGCCAGAGAGTGCCAGAAATAATGCTGCATAGATAAAAAAAATCAGCCACAAATGAAGAGTCTACTACATAAATAAATAAAATTAATAGAATAAGAGGCAGTAGAAGAAGTAAGAGTATGCAGATGGAATAATCCAATGTCGACGGCTGGAAACAGTGATGTCAGAGGCAGATGCAGTGGTGGCTAGAGGTGGAAGACAGTTGCTTTTGAAGATTTCTGGATCTAGAGGCAAAAGAATTGAAGAAGGAGCAGAACTGCAACGATCGGACCTAAGGCATGTAGCTCTAGTGGGTAGGATTAAGCATGCGCAAACAGGGATTTAAGGTTGGTAAACTACAGTAGGCAATGGAACAGTGTGCGGTATGAAACACAAAACTAGGGCAGATCCAGCATGCAGCTTATGGAGTATTTTCCTACTCGGTTTAGAATTACCTGCGGCCCCCTTTAGGGAAGGGGGCCAAGACCCCTTTCTCTGAATCCCCCTGCTCCCGCTGCTCTCGACTTTGGGCGACGAAGCTATGGAATGGGAACTTAAATGAACGTTACAATCATGTGCAAGAGGGGGCTGTATACAATGCCCACAAGCCCTCTTTAAACTAAGAGTAATAGAGTCCTTAGGGGGCCTTGATCAGATCTTCAAACTCCCAGCCGAAGGCTTCAAGGTTCCACCACGCTTCCGCTGCACGATGCCACGCCACCCCACAAGCGAGCAATCGAGAAGCCTTACGTGAAGGAGGGGAAATGGGAATTCCTGGTGGAGGGTGGAGGAGTTTCGGATGAAGCTGGGGAAGATGAAGTTTCGGTACTCACTAACTCAGACCAAGCTACCACAATGCTAACACAAGCTGGAGTTTCTTTTTTTCATAAGAGATCAGATACCTTCCAAACCAATGTACAAAGACTTTTAACCTTCCCCTCCAACGTTCCACTCCTATTCTGCTGAAGTTGAATTCAAACCAAGGCTGAGATGGGCAGGCTGGCGCATTTACTGATTTCCCTCTTTGAGTTAGGCAATCAGCCCTGTTCTTGGGCTGCTTTGAGCTTGACTTTCCTGGAACATGTAAAGCTGGAACTTTCCCCATTTAGGCAAACAATTCAGCTTGCTTGCAGTCCTCTATAAGCAGATTCTTCCTTTGGTCTTTAGCTTTGTCGCATATGCAGATTTAAGGCTTGCTTCGGTCCTCCAATGTTGACTATTTTGACCCGCATGTTTGCTGTTGGTTTGTATTGAAGCTGGGCAGCAAAGATGCGGGTCTTGAGCTGGTCAATTGGGCCGGTTCTAGGGTCCCATGTGGGCTGCTTCAAGTGGGTTGGTGGAGGGGTGAGGTGCTTTGTACAAATACACACTCAAACCTAAACTATGCAACCTACTACATCCACTACAAAAGTAGATAACAAAATGCCTAGGCTACCCTTCCTAAACTACCCCTAGGCACCTGAGGTGCTACAAAAGTGCTGTCCTGCCACATACACAAGACAGGCTTATAAAACAATCATCATGGCTAACAGATCATTTAGAGGCCCCGTATCTATCGGGGAGCTTCCTGTTTCTCTTGGATCTTCTGGGTGGTGCTCCTGCATCAAGAATCAACAACATGTAATAGAATAAAACTCGTTCTTTTCAGATGTATGAAAATCAAAGGATCAAAATCTGTTAGGAATTTAGGGCATCAGCAGAAAGAAGGCTGCTCAGATTACAAAACTGCAAAAACTGCACAAAAGTTAATCAATTTCGAAAAGTTATCATGTCTCCTAGAATGATCAGAAAATATTTTCATGAAAACAACTCATCCACGGGATAGAACGACACACAAACTTCATATTCCATGTGAAAAATTAGGGTTTCAAGTCACCAAAGCATCTCAAATACTTGCAGCAAAAGTGCTAATCAGATTAGTCAAGAAAAAAGTGCTGCAGAAATAAATCAGAATCGAAAAGATGCTATGTGTTTTAGAATGATCCACAGACTTTAAAATTTAGAAAAAATATGCAGATGATAGACAAAGATGAGTACTTCGTGATGGTGCCAAAGATCAAAAATTTTCTCAACCCAGTTTCTTCAAATTGCTACAAGAAAATGCCTAATCAGATAAGCAAAATGCAGCTTTAGAATTACAGGCGTAATATCCTTTACGGCAGTGACGTAATGTACAAAAAAATCGGGTCAGAAATATCCAAAAAATACGATACCGTAAAAACCAATACGGTACTGTCGTGAAACTCTAAAAACTCTCAGGAAAGAAAACTGTAGAATTACGGCACCGTAAAGAGGATTACGGCAGTGCCGTATTTTGGGCAAAAAAAATTTTTCGCTGCAAAAAAAAAGAAAATTTAATTCTGAAAATAAACTAAAATAAAAGAAACTAAGCTAAGTGATAACGCTTGGGTTGCCTCCCAAGAAGCACTAATTTTAGGTCCATAGCTTGACCAAAAATCAAATCTCAAGGTGAAGTAGGTGAAGCAGGTGAATCAGTACCAAAGTAAATAGCATGCATTTTTTTTCTTTTCCGCTGTCCAAAAAATTTAGCCACTAATCCAAAAATCTAAAATCTTATGTAAATCACAATCACCGTGGCTTCCTTAAATATGCAGAAATCAAAATCAAAATTTTCAATGATTTTCCTATGTTTGTCTGTAAGCAAAATTATAAGTCCTTTCTTCAAATATCAATTTTCAATTTCCATAGGACTTTGATCAAAAGATATAAGCATTGCTGTTAGGAAACCTCGGGGATATTTTACAATTTTCAGAGGTAGAGATTACACAAAAACCATTGTGCAGCGGAACTAATATCTCCGAAACAGGCCGGTCCCAAAAACCCAGTGAAGATCGCATGCGAGGAAGTCGACACGATGAGATAGGAGTCAACACGATGAGATAGTATATACCTTAAGCAAGATGTGGCCGATGTCGAGATAGGCGCCCAAGCGTGCGCCCTCTGCAGTCTCACACACACGGATGCCTCGAGTCCTCTTCTTCCACGCTCGGTGCTAGCCTCCGAAAGAAGATCCAAGCCTTAGTCCACCTTCTTCACAACTTGCGCCACCTCCAAGGTATATGCGCCAAGGATGAAGAAGGATGAAGAAGAGGGAAGCCGCCAAGCACAAAATTCCGTGCACCAAGAGGAAAGGAAGATCAAGGCTTGCGGCTAGGGTTTGATGGAAGAGATCACTTGCGCCTCTTGCCCTTGCTCTCGCCTCTCTCTGTGTTCTCACGTCTCCAAGGAGTAGAATATCAGAGAGGAGGCGTCTAGGGCCTCTTATATAGAGTAAGAGGTGCTCAGGGTTAGGGCTAGGCACATAATGAAGTAACTTTGGCCATCCAAAACCCCATTATACCCCTTAGGTGCCAATGGGGTTGGATCTCTCCCCATTATACCCCTTACGTGCCAATGAGGTTGTTATTGGGCCTCATTTGGTAATGAGCAAACCCAAACCTTATTGAATGGGTTGATTAAGCAATTGGATCCAATCCAATGCATCCCAAATCCAAATGTGACCTAACCATGGTCAAATTCGGGTCAACCTGCCAAAAATAAAGTTTGGCTCCAATAACATTCTTCCATCTCATCTGGCCCATCTGCGCTGATGAAATCTCCAAAATAGATCCGAGTCATCCAATAACTCAATCATAAGGCTTCTCGATCATTACGAGAACTCGAGTATCAAGGTGTGCGACATGGTCAGACATTGTTTGAATGTACTTTGATAGAACTATTATTCTTTATAAAGGCAAGGTCATTATTATGTGGATTTTTCTACCTGCGTTGATGTATAGAGTTGCATAAATAATGTACCAGGAGTTTGGTTGGATCCATTCTCATAAGCTATCCCCAGTCAAGGTACCTTAGCAGATATGGGACAGCTTTGGTACATGTGAGACTGGTGTATGGGCTGGTTAGGTGCGGGGCACAGTAACACAGACATACAGGTGCATTGGATGCACTGGAGTGACCCACCATGAGGATTGACTTGTCTAGTCAACAAGTCAATCTCACATGCAAGAGGTTTGCATTGATCCTTAGACTTGAGGTATTCTTGTCTAGATTTGATGATAGATATGCTTTGATGCAGTCTTACGTCTCTCCGTAATTGGGAGACTAAAACGACTGTCATTGGGCATGTCATAAGTCATGTGAAGACATGGATGACCAACAGTAGGATTTGCCCCTTCCTTCAAAGGAAGCATAATATCCACTCGGGGCGCCCCCACCTCATTGGTGCATGACAGGAATGTGTGGCCACACTGATTGAGTTATGACCAATAGATTGGATTGATAAACATGAGACTAATCCAATGGCAGGATATCAGTTCAGGCAAAGGAATATATATATAATGCATGGGAATCCTCGTTGCTTGTTTAGGAGTTGTTGCCATATGACTTAAGTCCTATGACATGGGTAGTAGTGATGTGTTGCTAGATACCCCTCACTACTTATGATGTTTACATCATTGCCATTGTCATATGGATCCTACAGGGTCACACGCAATAAACTCTTGACGTTGCTTTAATCAGAAGCCTTAGGATCAAGTTATTGGATAACTTGGATCAGTTTGGAAGATTTCATCAGCGCCAATGGGCCTGATGAGATGGAAGAAACATATTAGGATCAACTTCCATTTTTGGCATATGGACCAAATTAACCATGGTTGGCCTCGTTTGACCTTGGGTTAAATTGGATTGGATCCAAATACATGGTTAGCATGCATAATGGACCTTAGGACAATCTCATTGCTTAATGGGGCTTGCTAATAAGTTGTAATGTGAAGCCAAGAGGCTAAAAGGGTATAATGGGGATGAAATAATGGGATAGGCGCGTATAGATTCCTAGTTGGACTAGGATTTGCGCTAATGCCATATTTAGTATCTCCTAAGTGATTGATTCAAATTGGATTTGAATTTAATCACTTAAAATAATTAGAACCCTATGTTTGGGCTCATATGGCGGTCCTTTGCGTGTCATTGCTTGGCACATATGTAAGCAAGGATTTATTGATTATGATTGAGAATTCAATCAAGATAATTAATTATTCAAATTCCTTGATTTATGCCCAAATCGCATTGACCTTCTAATTAACCCTCACCGCCCTTGATCTCTATATAATATGCCCTTGTCGCTTCCTCTTAGATAGACTTATCTCTTGGAGGCGTGAAGGCATAGAGGGGCGACAACTTGAGAGCTTGGAGCTCTCCTTCTTCCATCATAGGCGCAAGCAAGTTCCTCTTCCTCTCTCTTTCTTCTTGGCGTAAAGGGTGTTTGTGCTTGGTGGCATTCTCTTCTATTGCCGCAAGCCTTCTCCCTCCCTTTAACACTAAAAGAAAGATCGATTCTTTGGGATCCTTCCTTTCTTCAAACGGAACGAACAGAGATAGAATCAGATCGATTCCCAAAATGCCTTTTTGGATTTTCCTCAATGTCCCGGCTATTCACGGAACGTGAGAAGCAGATGAATAATCATCTGCTTCCGGAAGAAATCGAAGAATTTCTTGGGAATCCTACAAGATCAATTCGTTCTTTTTTCTCTGACAGATGGTCAGAACTTCATCTGGGTTCGAATCCTATTGAGAGGTCCACTAGAGATCAAAAATTTTTGAAGAAAAAACAAGATGTTTCTTTTGTCCCTTCCAGGCGATTGGAAAATAAGGAAATGGTTGATATATTCAAGATAATTACGTATTTACAAAATACCGTCTCAATTCACCCTATTTCATCAGATCCGGGATGTAATATGGTTCTGAAGGATGAACTGGATATGGACAGTTCAAATAAGATTTCATTCTTGAACAAAAATCCATTTTTTGATTTATTTCATCTATTCCATGATCAGAACAAAAGGGGATACATGTTACACCACGATTTTGAATCAGAAGAGAGATTTCAAGAAATGGCAGATCTATTCACTCTATCAATAACCGAGCCAGATCTGGTGTATCATAGGGGATTTGCCTTTTCTATTGATTCCTACGGGTTGGATCAAAAAAAATTCTTGAATGAGGTATTCAACTCCAGAGATGAATCGAAAAAGAAATCTTTATTGGTTCTACCTCCTCTTTTTTATGAAGAGAATGAATCTTTTTATCGAAGGATCAGAAACAAATCGGTTCGGATCTACTGTGGGAATGATTTGGAAGATCCAAAACTAAAAACAGTAGTATTTGCTAGCAACAACATAATGGAGGCAGTCAATCAATATAGATTGATCCGAAATCTGATTCAAATCCAATATAGCACCTATGGGTACATATGAAATGTATCTAATCGATTCTTTTTAATGAATAGATCCGATCGCAACTTCGAATATGGAATTCAAAGGGATCAAATAGGAAATGATACTCTGAATCATATAACTATAATGCAATATAGTTATCAACCAACATTTATCGAATTTGAAAAAGAGTCAGAAGAAATGGTTTGATCCTCTTATTTCTCGAACCGGGAGAGCCATGAATCGGGATCCTGATGTATATAGATACAAATACAAATGGTCCAATGGGAGCAAGAATTTCCAGGAACATTTGGAACATTTCGTTTCTGAACAAAAGAACCGTTTTCAAGTAGTGTCCGATCGGTTACGTATTAATCAATATTCAATTGATTGGTCCGAGGTTATCGACAAACAAGATTTGTCTAAGTCACTTCATTTTTTTTCCAAGTCACTTCTCTTTTTGTCCAAGTCACTTCTCTTTTTGTCCAAGTCACTTCCCCTTTTCTTTGTGAGTATCGGGAATACCCCCATTCATAGGTCCGAGATCCACATCTATGAATTGAAAGGTCCGAATGATCAACTCCGCAATCAGTTGTTAGAATCAATAGGTGTTCAAATCGTTCATTTGA
>CM050448.1:60598056-60635556 GCA_027563935.2 Costus lasius
GATGCGCCAAGCTTCCTTGCGCCAAGCCCTACAAATCCAAAGGTTGTGTAGTAAGATGATCTTAAGATGTATAGAAAGAAGACACAAGAGGATGGAGTACTTAACTCAGGGAATCGCCTTGAAGGAGATCAAGGGATGCATCCATGCTCTTTGCGCCAACTCAAGCCTTTGTTCTCTTTGATGCTATGGACTTGAAGATGGAGACTCTCAGCCTTGAGTTGATGAATGGAGGGCGAGGAGAAGGAGAGGGGAGGCTCGGCTCTTGAGGGAATAAGGGGGAAGATGAGGGGGTTTGGGCGACACAAGCACCCAAAGGAGAAGAGGTGGGCGACACAAGCACCCAAGGTGACACAAGCACCCTTTCTTTGGCTAGGAAACTAGTCAACAATATATTTCAACAATGCTATGCACATGATGCGATGGGGATATATTTATAGGCAGCTTAGGGATGAGGATAAGATGAGGACAAGGTGGTCATTGGCCCCTTGCGCCCCTTACATAATTGGAGACAATTCGAAAATGGAGAAAGACATTAAGTGGGCTGATTCTTGTTGCCTTCTTTGGATGGCTGAATTGGTAAGTCTTTGAATTCGAAAATAGCTATCTTCCTTGGAGGTGTTGGCGCATATGAGAGGGAGTTCAAAATTTGAAAACCTTCCTTGTTGTCTTGGGCGGCAATGAGGAGAAGGAAAGAAGCCTTCCCCTAATTGTGGATCTTGATGGCGCCATTCCTCTAATTGTGGATCTAGATGGGCGCCTCCTTGATTGGTGGATCTAGATGGGCGCCTCCTCAAATTGTGGATCTAGATAAAACTTCTTGGTGGCGCAATTGATTCCATGAGGTGGCCTCTCTTCAATTGGAAGGGAATGATTGAAGTGGAGCTTGATGTTGAGTTGAGTTGGAAGTCTCTCTTTGAACTACTTTGAAGTGAACCTTCCAAAATGGGAGCTAGCTTCTTGTAGTGTGGTGAGCTAGCTGATTTGTATCCCTTGAGCTGAATATTAATGTATCTAACTACATGCACTAACCTACCATGATATTACAATGCACAACCTACCAACAACATTTATAAAAATAAACTACATGATAGACTTTGGGGTGGAACTAACCTATCATGCCATGCAATGCAAATAAGGAAAGTACTAAAAGGAAAGTGGACTCTAAGTGAAGCCATACCTGATGGGCTTCCTCCGAGCCCTAGTGGATCTTCTAAGAGCTGTGTTAGGCCCTCCATCATTTCTCCCCGGGTTGGAAAAATTCTCCTCAGGAGAATTATCCTTGAATCCTTGGAGCAAATCTGGAGCAGCCAGGGCTAGCTCTGCCTCGGGGAGCCAGGCCTCCTCACCATTAGAAAACTTAACGTGGTAAAACAGTTATACCTCGTCAGGGGTGAGTCGAGTCTGGTCCTCAAGGATATCCACTATCTCTGGATCGAAGGGGGCCTCTGGTTCTTTGAGTGAGAGAGGCTCCTTGTAAGCTGTGAGATCCTCCATGTTAACTATGGTGGGGATCCCCAAGTCTGGAGGCAGATCAAGCACGTATGCGTTGTTGTTGATCTTGCCCACTATGGTGAAGGGTCCCAAACCCTTTGCATCCAGCTTGCGTCCGTGTCCTTGGATACGCTCCTCGCGGACTCGCAGAATCACCTGATCACCTACATTGAATAACCTTTCTCGGCGTTTCTTGTTAGCAGCTTCGCAATATGAAACAGTAGAGTCTAGAATTTTTCTAAGAATCTCATGGTGCATTTGTGAAATATTGAAAGCATAATCATGAGCTGATACAGAAGGTTTTAAACTCTTGGGTAAGGCAATCAGATCAATGGGTTTCTTAGGCTGATACCCTAAGTTGGCCTGAAAGGGGGATAGACCTGTAGTCCTATTAACAACACAATTGTAGGAGAATTCGGCGGTGGGCAAAAGTTTGTCCCAAGTGCCGGGATGTTCACCTACAAGGCTTCTAAGGATGTTCCCCAGTGATTGGTTGACCACCTCAGTCTAACCATCCGTTTGGGGATGATAGGCTGTGGAGAACTTCAGTTTGGTTCCTAGTGAGGTCCACAAGGTTTTCCAAAAATAACTAACAAATCGGGTGTCCCTATCAGAAACTATGGTAAGGGGGGTACCATGTAGCCTAACAACCTCCTTAAAAAATAACTTGGCTATGTGAGAGGCATCAGAGGTTTTATAACAGGGAATGAAATGGGCCATCTTAGTGAATCTATCTACTACTACAAAGATGGAGTCATGCTTGCTAGATGTTCTGGGCAGCCCTAGGATGAAATCCATGCTTAGGTCTTGCCATGGAGCTTGAGGAATGGGTAGCGGGGTGTAGAGGCCAGCACTATGCTTGTGGGTCTTAGTTATCTGGCATGTCCTACAGTGGCTAACCACCTTAGCAACATCCCTGTTGAGGTTCGGCCAATAAAACCTCTCCTCAACCAAGGTTTGGTTTTATCCCGACCATGGTAACCTGCAGACCCTCCTCCGTGTAATTCCCAAATGAGGAATTCTCGGATTGAGGTCTTAGGGACACAAAGTATAGGTCCAAGAAATAAGAACCCATCCCTAAGGGTGTACAAAGGATGACTTAGGGGGTCAATACTAAGCTCAGCATGTATAGAAGCAAAGTCAGGACAATCAATATAAGCAGTTTTCATGTTGTCAAAGCCAGTAACTTGAACATGTAATTGTTGCATAAGTAAAGTAACCGTACTCAAAGCATCAGCTACCTTGTTTTCCTTTCCTGACTTGTGTTTTAAGACAAAGGTGTATTGCTGGATATACTCTACCCACTTGGCATGTCTAAAGTTCAACTTCTTTTGAGCACTAAGGTAGGACAAAGCCTGATGGTCACTATTAAGGATAAACTCGTTATGGATCAGGTAATGCCTCCAATATCTAAGAGATTGAACTACAGCATAAAACTCCTTGTCATAAGTTGAATACTTCTGTTTTGCCTCATTGAGTTTTTCACTGAAAAAGGCAACAGGGTGACCTTCTTGACTGAGGGTCCCTCCTATGCCAATCCTAGAGGCATCACAGTCAACCTCAAAGACTTTGCTGAAGTCAGGGAGTCTGAGGACTGGGGCTGTGGTCATTCTAACTTTGAGTTCACTAAAGACTAGGCTAGCAGGTTTAGTCCAAGTAAAATCTCCTAGTTTCAAGCAACTAGTAATAGGGGCAACAATAGTACTGAAGTTTCTAATAAACCTTCGGTAGAAGGTAGCTAAGCCATGGAAGCTCCTAACTTCAGTTAGAGTTTTGGGTTCTGGCCAATCTAGGATAGCTTGGACCTTAGAGGGGTCGGCTTGAAGGCCAAGTTCAGACACTATGAACCCTAGAAAGACAACACTGCTAGAGAGGAAAGAACATTTCTTTAAGTTAATGTAAAGCTTCTCTTTCCTAAGTAAGTCAAGGGTTCTTCTGAGATGATCTAGGTGAGCTTCCTTAGTTTTGCTAAAAATTAAGATGTCATCAAAATAAACAACTAGGAATCGACCTATATAAGGTTTCAGGACCTGTGTCATCAGCCTCATAAAAGTGGAAGGGGCGTTAGTTAAGCCAAAGGGCATCACTAACCACTCATATAAACCATCTTTCGTTTTGAAAGCAGTTTTCCATTCATCTCCTTCTCTAACTCTAACTTGATGGTATCCACTCCTAAGATCAAGTTTGGTGAACCATCTAGACCCAACTAGCATGTCTAACATATCATCCAACCTAGGAATAGGGAACCTATATTTCACAGTTATCTTGTTTATGGCACGGCAGTCAATGCACATGCGCCAGCTGCCATCCTTCTTAGGGGTCAAGAGGGCTGGAACGGCACATGGGCTAAGGCTTTCCCTAATGTAACCCTTGGCTAATAGGTCATCTACTTGTCTTTTAAGTTCGGTGTGCTCAGTAGGGTTCATCCTATAATGAGGGAGGTTGGGTAAAGTGGATCCAGGGACAAGGTCTATAACATGCTGGATACATTGGGTAAGTCTTCTGGGATAAGTTCACTATAGTCTTCCAGGATGCTTTCTACCTCAGGAGGGGTTTTGGTGTCAGTCTCAGGTGTGGCCTCTTTAATGATAAGGGTATAGAGAGGTTGGTCCTCTAAGCATTCCTTAGCAAAGGTTTGGGGTTGGATAAGTTGGATGGTTGGCTTTGGTTGTTTGGGTTCTTCTATCTTACCTTTGCTAGTGGAGGCTCTAAGTTCCTTAGGTAAGGAGGGCTTAAGCCTGATTTTCTGCCCATTGTGATTGAAGACATAAGTGTTGGTCCTACCATAGTGGACAACATCCATGTCAAAAATCCAAGGGCGTCCTAGGAGAATTTGGGCAACATCCATTGTGATGATGTCACACCATATTGCTTCTTGGTAGGCACCAAATTGGAGTGGGACAAGGCACCTATGAGAGACAGGGATGCTAGTCTGGTTGACCCAGGAAATACTATAACGCTTAGGGTGAGGTTCTGCCTTAAGATTGAGTTTAGTGACTGCTACTTGAGAGACGGCATTCAAACTGCTTCCTCCATCAATTACTACTTTGCACATGTGACCATGGCATTTTGAGTAAGTGTGGAAGATGCTGGTTCTACGCCAGTCTTCAGTAGGGGTGGGGTTGATCAGGGTGCACCTGACTACTCCCAGAGTGTTGAGGAAAAAATCCTCTTCACTATCACAGTCATTTACCTCAACATTACAGCAGTTAGGATCTTGTTCTAAGGTTTCTTCAGGTTCAGCTTCTGGGTCTACATGTTCCTCAGTCATAACCATTACCTTTTTAGGACAGTTCCTTATAAGGTGACCTGGTTGTTTACAATTATGGCAGACAACCGAAGTTTGGATTGGCTTGGGTTTAGGGGTTGAAGAGTTGGGGTGTGAACTACTAGGAGAGGGCTTATGGGTTAACTTTGAAGTCATAATTTCCTTCCTAACCTTAAGTTGTTGTACCTCAAGGGCTCTTTGGTAAGCTTCTTCTATAGTGTCTATTTGGTAGAAGGCAAGTCCTCTTTTGATCTCTGGTTTAAGACCATTTTTGAACCTACTCAGGGTAAACATTGGGTCTTCATCCATTTCACTTCTTAACAAAAGTTCATCAAACTCTACCATGTATTCTTCTACTGTTAAGTTTCCTTGGGTAAGGCTACTAGTTTGGTCAAGAAACTTATGGTGAAAGTTTAGAGGGACATACTTTTCTCTCAGTCTAGTGTTCATTTCTTCCCATCTTGTAATGGGGGGTTGTCTAGACCTCTGCAGGCTTCTTTCTACATTGCTCCAATAGAGTCTAGCAGAACCTTCAAGAAGGCATTTGGTAAACCTAACCTTAGAGTGCTCGGGCATCATACTCCATTCGAAGTACTGCTCGAGTTTGGTTGCCCAGTCTAAGTAATTTCTAGGATCAAGGGATCCATTAAAAGTGGGCGGGTTAAGTTTCACAGCATGTGTGTAGTCATCCCTAGGTCGAGGGTTGTGATTGTTTTGGACAGGGTGTCCTTCCCAATCAAAGTTTTGATGATTGTTCCTAGGATTGTTCCTTGGGGTTTGTTGCCTTTGCATAGGTTCTAAAGGATCTCTAGAGTGGTGTTCACTAGGAGGGTGGCTAGGAGATCTACTCCTATGAGACTCTTCTATTTCTTGCACCTTATCGTGGAGTTGATTTATGTTGGTGTCTACATTGTCCAACCTTTGAGTTAAAGATGCAATCATCTCAGCTAAAGTTTCCAAGGTCATGGGTTGAGTGCTTTGAGCCTTAGATCGGGTCTGCATGGTTGGTTTTTTTTAAAAAAGATTTATAGAAAATATAGGGCAACTAGATATAATAGCCAATTATGAAAATCCTTTTGTCTCAAACAACCTAGTTCCAAAAATCGCCTAGAAGTTAGAAAATTAAGTTTTGAAGGCTTAAAAATTCTAATCTAGGAGCCTAAGCTCTGATACCAAAGATGATGTAGGGGTAAGTCACAAACA
This sequence comes from Costus lasius, assembly GCA_027563935.2. NCBI lineage: Eukaryota > Viridiplantae > Streptophyta > Magnoliopsida > Zingiberales > Costaceae > Costus > Costus lasius. The sequence continues at coordinate 60,604,019 of CM050448.1, forward strand.
TGCAAACAACGATTTTCGAAAGTAATTTTTTTGGTATTATCATAAACTAGAAAAACCGATTTAACTAACGAGGTTGGAAAATAGTGTTTTTGTATTTTTAAATAGGGAAAACCGAAAGTTAACTACTTGCAGGAAAGAAATGACAATAATTTAAAGGAGACTCACAGTGCGGCCCTTGAGAATAGAAGGACCGTCCTTCCCGTTCTTCACCGGTCCTACTCTGATGGAAGGTGCAGGTTACACACAGGGCATTCAGCAACCCTACACAGGCGTGGGTGAGTTATAAGTAGATTAAACTTAACAATGCTTTAAAATCAAGAGGGAGGCTACTCCTCCAAGTTCTCTTGCTAACAAACAAAGGACTATCTAAAGAAGGGGATCAAGAGAGGGAGATGCGCCAAGCTTCCTTGCGCCAAGCCCTACAAATCCAAAGGTTGTGTAGTAAGATGATCTTAAGATGTATAGAAAGAAGACACAAGAGGATGGAGTACTTAACTCAGGGAATCGCCTTGAAGGAGATCAAGGGATGCATCCATGCTCTTTGCGCCAACTCAAGCCTTTGTTCTCTTTGATGCTATGGACTTGAAGATGGAGACTCTCGGCCTTGTGTTGATGAATGGAGGGCGAGGACAAGGAGAGGGGAGGCTCGGCTCTTGAGGGAATAAGGGGGAAGATGAGGGGGTTTGGGCGACACAAGCACCCAAAGGAGAAGAGGTGGGCGACACAAGCACCCAAGGCGACACAAGCACCCTTTCTTTGGCTAGGAAACTAGTCAACAATATATTTCAACAATGCTATGCACATGATGCGATGGGGATACATTTATAGGCAGCTTAGGGATGAGGATAAGGTGAGGGCAAGGTGGTCATTGGCCCCTTGCGCCCCTTACATAATTGGAGACAATTCGAAAATGGAGAAAGGCATTAAGTGGGCTGATTCTTGTTGCCTTCTTTGGATGGCTGAATTGGTAAGTCTTTGAATTCGAAAATAGCTATCTTCCTTGGAGGTGTTGGCGCATATGAGAGGGAGTTCAAAATTTGAAAACCTTCCTTGTTGTCTTGGGCGGCAATGAGGAGAAGGAAAGAAGCCTTCCCCTAATTGTGGATCTTGATGGCGCCATTCCTCTAATTGTGGATCTAGATGGGCGCCTCCTTGATTGGTGGATCTAGATGGGCACCTCCTCAAATTGTGGATCTAGATAAAACTTCTTGGTGGCACAATTGATTCCATGAGGTGGCCTCTCTTCAATTGGAAGGGAATGATTGAAGTGGAGCTTGATGTTGAGTTGAGTTGGAAGTCTCTCTTCGAACTACTTTGAAGTGAACCTTCCAAAATGGGAGCTAGCTTCTTGTAGTGTGGTGAGCTAGCTGATTTGTATCCCTTGAGCTGAATATTAATGTATCCAACTACATGCACTAAACTACCATGATATTACAATGCACAACCTACCAACAACATTTATAAAAATAAACTACATGATAGACTTTGGGGTGGAACTAACCTATCATGTCATGCAATGCAAATAAGGAAAGTACTAAAAGGAAAGTGGACTCTAAGTGAAGCCATACCTGATGGGCTTCCTCCGAGCCCTAGTGGATCTTCTAAGAGCTGTGTTAGGCCCTCCATCATATCCCCTTCTAGGGGTATTTTAGTGATAGGTTCTATAGGAACTGGACGATCCTATTTGGTCAAATACCTATCGACAAACTCCTATGTTCCTTTCATTACAGTATTTCCGAACAAGTTCCTAGATGACAAGCCTAAAGGTTATCTTATTGACGATATCGATATTGATGATAGTGACGATATCGATATTGATGATAGTGACGATATCGATGATGACTTTGATACGGAGCTGCTAACTATGGATATGTATATGATGCCGAAAATAGACCGATTTGATATCACCCTTCAATTCGAATTAGCAAAAGCAATGTCTCCTTGTATAATATGGATTCCAAACATTCATGATCTGTATGTGAATGAGTCGAATTACTTATCCCTCGGTATATTAGAGAACTATCTCTCCAGAGATTGTGAAAGATGTTCCACTAGAAATATTCTTGTTATTGCTTCGACTCATATTCCCCAAAAAGTGGATCCCGCTCTAATAGCTCCGAAAAAATTAAATACATGCATTAAGATACGAAGGCTTCTTATTCCACAACAACGAAAGCACTTTTTCATTCTTTTCATATACTAGGGGATTTCACTTGGAAAAGAAAATGTTCCATACTAACGAATTCGGGTCCATAACCATGGGTTCCAATGCACGAGATCTTGTAGCACTTATCAATGAGGCCCTATCAATTAGTATTACACAGAAGAAATCAATTATAGAAACTAATACAATTAGATCAGCTCTTCATAGACAAACTTGGGATTTGCGATCCCAGGCAAGATCGGTTCAGGATCATGGGATCCTTTTCTATTAGATGGGAAGGGCTATTGCACAAAATGTACTTCTAAGTAATTGCCCCATAGATCCTATATCTATCTATATGAAGAAGAAATCATGTAAAGAAGGAGATTCTTATTTGTACAAATGGTACTTCGAACTTGGAACGAGCATGAAGAAATTAACGATACTTCTTTATCTTTTGAGTTGTTCTACCAGATCGGTCTCTCAAGATCTTTGGTCTTCACCCGGACCTGATGAAAAAAATTGGATCACTTCTTATGGATTCGTTGAGAATGACTCGGATCTAGTTGATGGCCTATTAGAAGTAGAAGGCGCTCTGGTGGGATCCTCACGAACAAAAAAAGATTGCAGTCAGTTTGCTAATAATCGAGTGACATTACTTCACTCATGCCTATTCTAAGGCTTTATTGTTTTTGGGATCCGGATCCATTATTCATTCAATGGAACCTATTGTTGGATATTCACTAGAGAAACGTCAGAATATGATTCTTATGGGGGGTCTAAGAAGATATGTTCCAATTACAAGAACTACTTTTTTACTAGGTACACTTTCTATTTGTGGTATTCCACCTCTTGCTTGTTTTTGGTCCAAAGATGAAATTCTTAATGATAGTTGGTTGTATTCACCAATTTTCACAACAATAGCTTGTTTCACAGCGGGATTAACCGCATTTTATATGTTTCGGGTGTATTTATTTACCTTTGATGGGCATTTGCACATTCATTTTCAGAATTATAGTAGCACCCAAAATAGCTCGTTCTATTCAATATCTCTATGGGGAAAGGAAGTACCTCAAACATGAAAGTCCCTAAAGGGGGGCGATGTAGGGTTTTAGAGGGGTCCCCTTCAAGGGGGAGCGAAACCCTATAGATAGCGCAAGTGGTCTTCTTTGTTTTAGCAGCGGAATTAGGGTTTAAACTTGATCGCATGCTATACTTTCATATGATCAACTTAAACAACAAATGAAAGATTCGTTACCATGGCCATGGGAAGGAGGCGGCTTGGAAGCAAAGAGCAAGATAGATCTTCTCCACAAGTGACGCACACAAACGAGGGATGACTTCTTCTTGTTGATCTTTGTGCTAGCAAAGATCTTCAAGAGTCCTTGCCGAATGGAAGGCATAGGTTGAGATGCTTCCTTGGCCGAGAGCTCTCCCTTGTCGTTCACCTTCTTCCACACGAGATGGCAAGCAAGCAACGTCAAATGACAAGCGAGCAAAAGCGTTTAGGCGATAACATCAAAAATGGCATTACATGACTTCCCAAAATGGAAAGTCATGAAGCCATGTTCCAACGCCAAAACGCCTTCCTTCATGAACCATGCGTTCACATAGTGAACCGGTTCATTCTTTGGTTCAATTCGATTTGGCTCATAGACCAAAATCAAACCAAGCCAAGCCAATACATGGTCTAGACCTTCTATGAACCTAATGGCTCAAGGTCTAACCGTTCATCTCCTGATGCTCTTGATCTCACCGATCTAGCATCTCCTCTCTCGATCGAAGCTTACCGATCTCAAGCCCTAATCAATCAAACATGATCAGACTAGATCTCACTTACAATCAGAGTTTAAATCCCTTTAAACTGAACCCAACTAATTCAGTCCACACGATCTGACTTAAGTAAGTCATATCATCAATTTGTGCGACCCTGAGGGTTTCCTTTAAATGTCGGTAACAATAACTTTCGTTATCACGATCAGTGAGGGGTATCTAGCAACACATCACTGTCTCCCGATATAAAGGAAAGAGTCTTCCAAGACTACTCCCAAACCACAGCACAAGTGTGAATCAACTTCACAAGGCATGCATGTGTCCTTTGCCACTGGATGTTCTTATTGGACAAGCGGGTCAAGCTTGTAACTCCAATACTATGAGTATGATTAGATCAGACGAGCATAGTCATCTGGGTATGGCCATACACTTTCTCAATCATCTCATATAGGAGGGCCCCTTTAGAACATCACACTCCTTGAACAAGGAGACGGCAATCCTATATCTATCACTAGTGCCCTAACCTGACTCATGATCATTATCCAAGATAGTCTATGATCATTATGTTTCAAATGATATTGAACTACCTCAAAACAATGACAATCATCATTTAGTCACTCAAGTGATCTCAAGTCAGAGGACATGTGCCACTTAGTGCATTCAAGGATTATTCACATTGTGACAAGCAATATGAATATCCTAGTAGGGTCTGTCCAGTACATCCAATGTACCCATGAGTCTACATCTTATTCCATGCTCGAAGCATCCTATAAGATTAGAACACATATTAGTCTCAATCATATCAAGGCTGTCTCATATTCACCAAGATATCTCGACTAAGGACTTATAGCCTGTCAGCCTAGCTGAACAGCTTTGAGACATTATTCAGTAGTACACTAATTACTGCAGACAAGGTAACAACCTGAATAATAACCATGCCTTTATAAACATAAGAGTTTATTACATGATACTGTTACAATCCCAAAGGCCTCAAACATTAGCCTTAAGGGCATACCCCAACAATCTCCCACTTGCACTTAATCTAATGGTTGAGAAATCTCAAACCCATATTATTACAGTGCTTCTCATGCTTCTGCTGCGCCAGAGGCTTGGTAAGCGGGTCTGCCAGATTGTCATCTGTATGAACCTTGCATATTTTGATCTCGCCACGATCTATGATCTCCCGGATCAAGTGAAACCGTCTCTGTATGTGCTTGGACTTCTGGTGCGACCGTGGTTCCTTTGCTTGTGCGATTGCTCCAGTGTTATCACAGAAGATAACCAAAGGATCTACACTCGAAGGAACGACACCAAGTTCTCTCACGAACTTACGAATCCATACTGCCTCCTTGGATGCTTCCGAGGCTGCAACATACTCGGCTTCTGTTGTGGAATCAGCAACAGTTGATTGTTTGAAACTTTTCCACACCACTGCTCCACCATTCAAGCTAAAAACATAGCCTGGTCCGACTGGAACGAAGCATCAGTATATCCTTCTATACTGAGTTCTTCCTGACCACCATATATCAAGAACATATCTTTGGTCCTCCGCAGATATTTTAAAATGTTCTTGACCGCAATCCAGTGCGCCATACCTGGATTACTTTGGAACCGACTGGTCACGCTTAACCCGTAAGCGACGTCTGGGCGAGTACACAACATTGCATACATAATGGACCCAATAGCCGAAGCATAAGGCGTATTGTCCATTTCATCTTTCTCAGTCTGTGTTTGCGGACACTGACTCCTCGAAAGATTCAGACCATGTCTGACTGGAAGATATCCTCTTTTAGAATTCTCTAAATGGAATCTCTCCAGGACTTTATCGATGTAAGTACTCTGTCACAGCCCGAGAAGCCTCTTAGATCTATCCCGGTAGATCTTTACACCTAATACATAGGCTGCTTCTCCTAAATCTTTCATCTGGAAACATTTTCCTAACCATGCTTTAACAGCATGCAGTTCAGGAATATCATTTCCAATGATTAAGATATCATCGACGTAGAGGACTAGGAAAGTAATCACGCTCCCACTAAACCTCTTATATACACACGGGTCGTCCTCGTTCTTGATGAAACCAAACTCAGAGATTGATTCATCAAAACGAATATTCCAGCTCCTTGATGCTTGTTTCAGTCCATAAATGGACTTCTTTAGCTTGCATATTTTATGACGATCTGATGGATTAGTGAAACCCTCAGGTTGTGTCATATACACATCCTCATCCAGATTTCCATTAAGGAAAGCTGTCTTCACATCCATCTGCCAGATCTCATAATCGTAATATGCCGCTATCGCGAAAAGAATCCGAATAGACTTAAACATGGCTACAGGTGAGAAAGTTTCATCATAATCTATCCCGTAGATTTGTTTGAATCCTTTCGCAACTAGCCTGCCTTTATAGGTAACCACGTTACCATCCATGTCAATCTTCTTCTTGAAGATCCATTTACAGCCTATAGGGATTACTCCCGGAGGCGGATCAACCAAATCCCAGACTTGGTTATCTGACATGGAGTCCATCTCGGCTCGCATAGCATCAAGCCATCTAGCTGACTCCGGTCCACTGACCGCTTCCGCATAAGTGAGGGGTTCATCATTATCAATGATGTAGACTCCGTCATAGCGCTCAGGCTGTCGACGGATCCTTCCCGATCTTCGCGGTTCCCGTGATATTTGAGCCTCAGGTTGTTCAGTAACCTGATCTACCGGCTCAGGCTCATCCAACTGTGCTTGACTACTTTGTCCTTCCTCTGGATTCTCATCCAGCTTTATTTCTCTCCCACTGGCCTCTTGCAGAAGAAACTCCTTCTCAAGAAAGATGGCCGTCCGAGCAACAAATACTTTGTTCTCTTTGGGATCGTAGAAATAATAACCCTTAGTTTCCTTAGGGTAACCGACAAAGATACATTTCTCAGATCTGCTCTCTAGTTTCCCAGAGGCGAGCTTTTTGACATAAGCCTCGCAACCCCAGATTCTGATAAATGTCAAGCTTGGCTGTTTCCCATACCATAACTCATATGGCGTCTTTGAAACGGCCTTGGATGGCACTCGGTTTAGTACCTTTGCAGCTGTTTCCAGTGCAAAACCCCAAAAGGAGTATGGAAGAGTAGCCTGACTCATCATAGAACGAACCATATCAAGTAACGTTCTATTTCTCCTCTCGGACACACCATTCCATTGCGGTGTTCCTGGTGGAGTGAGCTGTGAGATAATCCCACACTCCTTCAGATAGTCAGTAAACTCTCGACTTAGGTATTCTCCACCTCGATCAGAACGAAGTGCCTTGATATTTCGGCCTAGCTGATTTTGTACTTCATTCTTGAACTCTTTGAACTTGTCAAAAGATTCACTCTTATGTCTCATCAGATAGACATAACCATACCTACTGAAATCATCAGTAAAGGTAATGAAGTACTGATAGCCACCTCTAGCATGTTTACTAAATGGCCCACACACATCACTGTGTATGAGGTCAAGTAAACCTGAAGCCCTTTGACCTTTATTAAGAAAAGGTGACTTCGTCATTTTACCCATTAAACAAGCTTTGCATGTATCAATCTCCTCATAGGAGAATGATCCCAGCAGTCCATGATCATGCAACCGCTTAATGCGTTTCTCGTTTATATGGCCTAAACGACTATGCCATAGCAAGGTGCTGTCATCAGCATTCTTGGCTTTCTTATTATCAATGTTATGTATAGAACTTTCCATGTCCAACATGTATAACCCATTGTTAATTGAACCAGTAGCATAAACAATATTATCATAAGATAAAACACACTTTGAAATATTGCATTCAAAGGCAAATCCTTTCCTGACAAGAGCAGGAATAGAGATAATATTTTTGGTGATACTCGGTACAAAATAACAATTGTTTAATTCCAATACAAGTCCAGATGGTAAAGAGATGAAATAGTCTCCTACAGCAACAGCAGCAACCCGTGCCCTGTTTCCAACGCGTAGGTCTACCTCATGCTGTCCCACCTGCCTTCTTCTCTTGAGTTCCTGTACATTTGAACAAATGTGAACTCCACATGCAGTGTCCAACACCCATGAAATAGAAGAAGAAGATAACATGACCTCAGTCACATAAATACCTGAGCCAGAAGCGATGCTTCCCCTCTTATCTCCTTGGAGCGCTTTACAGTCCTTTTTCCAGTGACCCAGCTGGCCACAGTGGAAACACCTGTTGTCCTTAGACCGCTTAACCTTCTGCTTCAGAGCCTTGCTGTAGTTCTTGACAGGGGCCTTGCCCTTCTTCCCCTTCTTCTTGTTCCTGTAAGGAACCATTAAGACAGAGGTTGAAGGCTTTCCCTTCAGAGTCTCCTCAGTTGTCAAGAGCATATTTAGCAGCTCTGCCGGAGTACAATCTATTTTGTTCATATTAAAGTTAATAATGAACGCATCGAAAGAGGGCGGAAGAGACTGCAGAATGATATCTACAGCAAGCTCCTGGTTAATGGTATGCCCCAGTTTCTCCAGAGCCTCCTTGTGCCCAATCATCTTGAGCACGTGAGCTCCCACTGGGCTCCCTTCAGCCAGTTTGCTCTGAAAGAAGAGCTTCGTCAGATTATAGCGTTCTGTCCTCGCCTGTGCAGCATACAGCATCTTGAGGTTCGCTATAATCTCTATAGCCGACATATCCTCATGCTGACGCTGCAGCGGTGGCGTCATAGACGCTAGCATCAGGCAAGCGACATCAATGCTATCATTGACGTGCTTTTCATAGGCTTCACGAACCGCCCTTGCGGCGTTCGCAGCGGGCTGAGGCGGCACTGCCGTCTCGAGGACATACAGTTTCCTCTCTGCCTTAAGAACGATCTTAAGGTGTCCGAACCAGTCAGAGAAGTTCGGCCCAGCAAACTTCTCCCTTTCCAGTAGGGATCGCACATTGAAGCTCATGGTGTTCGTTGCTGCAGGAATCTACAACAATGCAAGAACAGCAAGGTCAGTATCAATGTTTAGAATCAATCCAGGACTTAAGAAAGATTCTTTTCTCACTATTTTGTCTGACTGAAAAATCCAGTAAATAGTCCGAAAGAGTAACACTCTTTTAGTGAGATGGGATCCAGATTTCATACTTGGTCTCCGCGTCCCGCTCAGGCGAGATAAGATGCACAGAGATGACAGGCACTAATTTCTGGTAGGCTGTCCCAGCCAATCGCCAACCCGTGCGATTCCCCTTCATCTGGGCAATCCAGCAGACTATGCCAACTGAGTTGGTACAACACAGTCTCTGATCCCACAGATGGCAGCCTCCATGCGCTACCATATGCGCCACATATGTAGCCTACATGGTCAAGCTGACCCGACCTACTCCCTGGACCACCACGTGCTATGCTGAGCAACGAGAAGCGATAAATCCCTTCTCAGTAACACGCAGGTGAAATCCCGCACCGTCTGAAGATAGATGGACGTGCCCACTGAGTGGGTACAACACGGCTCCAACGATAGTCAGAACAGTGAGGTTTCGCGTCAGAAGGCTTACGAGCTTGATATTTTTAGCGTTTGGATTTTAACGGCCTTTTATCTTCTTACTATCAGGCAAATCCTATGGCTATAGCAGAAGATAAACTCATGCAGTTCTAATTATATAACGAATAAAAAGAAAGCATGCTGATCTTATGTGGTAAAAGCCCAAAGCCTAAGTAAGACCTTAAGATACTTAAGTCTTCACTTGCTCTTCTTGGGACTTTTGCATCTCATCTGGTCCAACCCAGGGCCCTAGCGCCAAGAGCACCTCAGGTGCGCCACCAGCTGAATGCGCCTCTGCGATGTGTGCTTTTGTGCTCTTGTCTAATCCGAATACATTTTGATCTATCTAGACAAGCTTGACTCGCAGGTCAATTATACAATAAATTAAAAACAATGTGATTCGCAGATCACAAAATAAGATTAATTTATAATTAACCAGGCACGCAGGCCCCAGCACAGCACACAATAGGGCAACCCACATAAGATTAAATAAACAGGCATCATGGCATCAACCAATCATCATGTGATCCATTACATAGAAAATAAAATTTTGAAAACCCCATTGGCATCAATTTTAATTCTCTTATGTGCCCTACAACCTTACAACGGTCCATTGATAGGGATCCACTCATCAATCTAGTTAGATCCTTGCCCTTGCATGCACCAAGTCCTAACTGACTCGAGTTGACCTGATGGTCAACCATGCATGCGCCAAGGGCTGAACAACCTTCATGAGATCTGGCAAGCGGGTGTGACCCCGGGCCTAACTCATGTGTGTTCATTGCTGTCTCAACCAGACCTCGCTACACGCCTGTGATGCAGTCAACCTATAGCCACCTCGTGCTTTCGCACAGGTGCTATCTGGTCAACCCATCTAGGCTGTCAGATGGTCTGATCAGACTATTGGATCTAACCTAGAGTATGCTTTCAACCCCATCAACCCGTCTAAGGGTTTATAGTAGATGCATATAGATCTAATTGTTTGCGCGCAAGTAGGTATAAGTTTTGATGAAATACCATTCAACATACTTAACATGCGCCAACACAACAACATGCGCAAATCATGAAGAGACATATAACATGCGCAAATCATGAAGAAACATATAACATGCGCAAATCATGAAGAAACATACATCTAAGTTCTAAACTAGCATGTAGGTTTCGGCATGTGATCAACCATCATTAGATCTACTCATAAGCATATGCATGGAACAAACATGATGATCTACTCATAAGATGCGCAAGCAATCATATGAACAAGTATAGATCCGCACCTCTGATACCAATTGTAAGGGTTTTAGAGGGGTCCCCTTCAAGAGGGAGCGAAACCCTATAGATAGCGCAAGTGGTCTTCTTTGTTTTAGCAGCGGAATTAGGGTTTAAACTTGATCGCATGCTATACTTTCATATGATCAACTTAAACAACAAATGAAAGATTCGTTACCATGGCCATGGGAAGGAGGCGGCTTGGAAGCAAAGAGCAAGATAGATCTTCTCCACAAGTGACGCACACAAACGAGGGATGACTTCTTCTTGTTGATCTTTGTGCTAGCAAAGATCTTCAAGAGTCCTTGCCGAATGGAAGGGATAGGTTGAGATGCTTCCTTGGCCGAGAGCTCTCCCTTGTCGTTCACCTTCTTCCACACGAGATGGCAAGCAAGCAACGTCAAATGACAAGCGAGCAAAAGCGTTTAGGCGATAACATCAAAAATGGCGTTACATGACTTCCCAAAATGGAAAGTCATGAAGCCATGTTCCAACGCCAAAACGCCTTCCTTCATGAACCATGCGTTCACATAGTGAACCGGTTCATTCTTTGGTTCAATTCGATTTGGCTCATAGACCAAAATCAAACCAAGCCAAGCCAATACATGGTCTAGACCTTCTATGAACCTAATGGCTCAAGGTCTAACCGTTCATCTCCTGATGCTCTTGATCTCACCGATCTAGCATCTCCTCTCTCGATCGAAGCTTACCGATCTCAAGCCCTAATCAATCAAACATGATCAGACTAGATCTCACTTACAATCAGAGTTTAAATCCCTTTAAACTGAACCCAACTAATTCAGTCCACACGATCTGACTTAAGTAAGTCATATCATCAATTTGTGCGACCCTGAGGGTTTCCTTTAAATGTCGGTAACAATAACTTTCGTTATCACGATCAGTGAGGGGTATCTAGCAACACATCACTGTCTCCCGATATAAAGGAAAGAGTCTTCCAAGACTACTCCCAAACCACAGCACAAGTGTGAATCAACTTCACAAGGCATGCATGTGTCCTTTGCCACTGGATGTTCTTATTGGACAAGCGGGTCAAGCTTGTAACTCCAATACTATGAGTATGATTAGATCAGATGAGCATAGTCATTTGGGTATGGCCATACACTTTCTCAATCATCTCATATAGGGGGGCCCCTTTAGAACATCACACTCCTTGAACAAGGAGACGGCAATCCTATATCTATCACTAGTGCCCTAACCTGACTCATGATCATTATCCAAGATAGTCTATGATCATTATGTTTCAAATGATATTGAACTACCTCAAAACAATGACAATCATCATTTAGTCACTCAAGTGATCTCAAGTCAGAGGACATGTGCCACTTAGTGCATTCAAGGATTATTCACATTGTGACAAGCAATATGAATATCCTAGTAGGGTCTGTCCAGTACATCCAATGTACCGATGAGTCTACATCTTATTCCATGCTCGAAGCATCCTATAAGATTAGAACACATATTAGTCTCAATCATATCAAGGCTGTCTCATATTCACCAAGATATCTCGACTAAGGACTTATAGCCTGTCAGCCTAGCTGAACAGCTTTGAGACATTATTCAGTAGTACACTTATTACTGCAGACAAGGTAACAACCTGAATAATAACCATGCCTTTATAAACATAAGAGTTTATTACATGATACTGTTACAATCCCAAAGGCCTCAAACATTAGCCTTAAGGGCATACCCCAACAGGCGAAACCCTAATAGGCGCATATCAGAGGTTTTGCATTGAGCGGAAGCTAGGGTTTCTAAAATCGCATGCATGAATATATGATCAACTTAATAACATGTATAGATCGAGAAGGGATCATACCATAGCCATTGCTTGGATGGCGACTTGGAAGCAGAGAACGAAGTAGCTCTCCTCCAAAGCGTGCGCACACAAGATGATTGATCGCCTACTCCTTGTCGTTCCTTGTGCTAGCAAGGATCTCCAAGTCTCCTGATCGCTTGAAAGGAAGATGAGATGATCTCTTGGCTTTTTCAAGTCCTCTCCTTGGCGTCAAAACTTACTACACGAGAGAGAGAGGCGACAAGAGGTGAAGAGGCGAAAATAGGGCGTGACCACTTCGAACGTGGAGGCGTTCCCCATTTTGGAAAACCAATTTCCAAAAATAGCAAGCCACTTCTTCAACGCAAGATGCGTTTACCCCAATCACAACTTCCTCCCTTGACTTGAACCATGCGCTCACACTAAGTGAACCGGTTCAATTACATTTGGTTCAAAGACCAAATTAAACCAAGCATTGGTCTAGATCATATTAAACCATAAGGCTCAAGATCTAACCATTCATCTCTTGATGCTCTTGATCTCACCGATCTAGCATCATTTCTCTCGATCGAAGCTTACCGATCTCAAGCCCTAATCAATCAAACATGATCAGACCAGATCTCACTTACAATCAGAGTTTAAATCCCATTAAACTGAACCAAAACAATTCAGTCCACACGATCTGACTCAAGTAAGCTATATCATCAAATTGTGCGACCCTAAGGGTTTCCTTTAAATGTCGGTAACGATAAATTACGTTATCACGATCAGTGAGGGGTATCTAGCAACACATCACTGTCCCCCGGTATAAAGGAAAGAGTCTTCCAACACTACACCCAAACCACAGCACAAGTGTGAACCCAAGTCACTTGACATATGTGTTTCCTTTGCCACTGGACGTTCTTATTGGACAAGCGTGTCAAGCCTGTAATTCCAATATGATGAGAATGATTAGATCAGATGAACATAGTCACCTGGGTATACCCATACACTTTCTCAACCATCTCATCCTGGGGGCCCTATAGAACATCACACTCCAATCAAGGAGACGGCAATCCTATATCTATCACTAGTACCCTAACATGACTCATTCTCATTATCCAAGATAGTCTATAACCATTATGTTTCAAATGATATTGAACTACCTCAAAACAATGCCAATCATCATTTAGAAACAGAAGTGATCTCAAGTCAGAGGAAATATGCCACTTGTTTGCATATAAGGATTATTCACATTGTGACAAGCAATAGAATATCCTAAGTAGGGTCTGTCCAGTACATCCAATGTACCCATGAGTCTACATATTATTCCATGCTCGAAGCATCCTATAAGATTAGAACACATATTAGTCTCAATCATATCAAGGCTGTCTCATGTTCACCAAGATATCTCGACTAAGGACAATACTGCATGTCAGCCAAGCTGAACAGCATTGAGACATTATTCAGAAGTATACATATTGCAGCAGATGATGTAACAACCTGAATAACAACCATTGCCTTTATAAACATTAAGTTTATACATGATACTGATATAATCCCAAGGCCTCAAACATTAGCCTTAAGGGCATACCCCAACAATCTCCCACTTGCACTTAATCTAATGGTTGAGAAATCTCAAACCCATATTATTACAGTGCTTCTCATGCTTCTGCTGCGCCAGAGGCTTTGTAAGCGGGTCAGCTAGATTGTCATCTGTATGAACCTTGCAGATTTTGATCTCGCCACGATCAATGATCTCCCGGATCAAGTGAAACCTTCTCTGTATGTGCTTGGACTTCTGGTGCGACCGTGGTTCCTTTGCTTGTGCTATTGCTCCAGTGTTATCACAGAAAATAACCAAAGGATCTGCACTCGAAGGAACAACATCAAGTTCTTGAACGAACTTACGAATCCACACTGCCTCCTTGGATGCTTCCGAGGCTGCAACATACTCGGCTTCTGTTGTGGAATCAGCAACAATTGACTGTTTGAAACTTTTCCACACCACTGCACCTCCATTCAAGCTAAAAACATAGCCTGATTGCGATCGGAAATCATCCTGGTCAAATTGGAACGAAGCGTCAGTATATCCTTCAATACTGAGTTCTTCCTAACCTCCATATATCAAGAACATATCTTTGGTCCTCCGAAGATATTTCAAAATGTTCTTGACCGCAATCCAGTGTGCCTTCCCTGGATTACTTTGGAATCGACTGGTCACGCTTAACCCGTAAGCGACGTCAAGGCGAGTACACAACATCGCATACATAATGGACCCAATAGCCGAAGCATAAGGCGTATTGTCCATTTCATCTTTCTCAGTCTGTGTTTGCGGACACTGACTCCTCGAAAGATTCAGACCATGTCTGACTGGAAGATATCCTCTTTTAGAATTCTCTAAATGGAATCTCTCCAGGACTTTATCGATGTAAGTACTCTGGCACAGCCCGAGAAGCCTCTTAGATCTATCCCGGTAGATCTTCACACCTAATACATAGGCTGCTTCTCCTAAATCTTTCATCTGGAAACATTTTCCTAACCATGCTTTAACAGCATGCAGTTCAGGAATATCATTTCCAATGATTAAGATATCATCGACGTAGAGGACTAGGAAAGTAATCACGCTCCCACTAAACCTCTTATATACACACGGGTCATCTTCATTCTTGATGAAACCAAATTCACAGATTGATTCATCAAAACGAATATTCCAGCTTCTTGATGCTTGTTTAAGTCCATAAATGGACTTCTTCAATTTGCATATTTTATGACGATCTGATGGATTAGTGAAACCTTCAGGTTGTGTCATATACACATCCTCTTCTAGTTTTCCATTAAGGAAAGCGGTCTTCACATCCATTTGCCAGATCTCATAATCATAATATGCTGCTATCGCAAGAATAATCCGAATAGACTTGAACATGGCTACAGGAGAGAAAGTTTCATCATAATCTATCCCGTAGATTTGTTTGAAACCTTTCGCAACTAGCCTGCCTTTATAGGTAACCACGTTACCATCCATGTCAATCTTCTTCTTGAAGATCCACTTACAGCCTATAGGGATTACTCCCGGAGGCGGATCAACCAAATCCCAAACTTGGTTATCTGACATGGAGTCCATCTCGGCTCGCATAGCTTCAAGCCATCTCGCTGATTCCGGTCCACTGACCGCATCCGCATAAGTGAGGGGTTCATCATCAATGATGTAGACTCCGTCATAGCGCTCAGGCTGTCGACGGATCCTTCCCGATCTTCGCGGTTCCCGTGATATCTGAGCCTCAGGTTGTTCAGTAACCTGATCTACTGGCTCAGGCTCATCCAACTGTGCTTGACTACTTTGTCCTTCTTCTGGATTCTCATCCAGCTTTATTTCTCTCCCACTGGCCTCTTGCAGAAGAAATTCATTCTCAAGAAAAATAGCCGTCCGAGCAACAAATACTTTGTTCTCTTTGGGATCGTAGAAATAATAACCCTTAGTTTCTTTAGGGTAACCGACAAAGATACATTTCTCAGATCTGCTCTCTAGTTTCCCAGAGGCGAGCTTTTTGACATAAGCCTCGCAACCCCAGATCTTAATAAATGTCAAGCTCGGCTGTTTCCCATGAAAGTCCCCTTTCAATAAGGGGGGGCCGAAACCCTAAAGTGGCGCATACAAAACATGGGCAGCGGATACTAGGGTTTCATGGGATCGATGCATGTATTATGATCAACATTAAAACTTTTGAATGCAAGAAAGAATGCGATTCATACCATGGCCATTTCTAGATGGCGCCTTGGAAGCAAGAGAACAAAAGAGGTCTCCTCCAAATCGTCACACACAAGATGATCAACGGCTTGCTCCTTCTTGTCGTCCCTTGTGCTAGCAAGGATCGTCCAAGGTGTCTTTGATCGTTTGAAGGGAAGAGAGAGCTTTCCTTGCTTGGCGATTTTTTTTCTTCTTTCGTCTACCACCTTTTTTCACACGAATGTGTGAAGAGCCAAAGGCAAAACGGCGACAAGAGGGCGAGAGAGGGGCGACGTGAGAGAGATGTGGTCACGTTGTGACATGCTATCTAAAAATAGCAAAACCATCTCAACGTTCAAGTGACCCCAATCGCAAATGCCAACTTGAACCATACGCTCATCCAATGAGCTAGTTCAAATCGATTTGGTTCAATAACCAAATAAACCAAGCAATTAGTCCAGATTATAATAAACCCCTAAGGCTTAAGATCTGACCATTGATCTCTTGATGCTCCTGATCTCACTGATCTAGCATCTATTCTCTCAATCGAAGCTTACCGATCTCAAGCCCTAATCAATCAAACATGATCAGACTAGATCTCACTTACAATCAGAGACTAAATCCCTTTAAACTGAACCCAAACAATTCAGTCCACACGATCTGACTTAAGTAAGCCATATCATCAAATTGTGCGACCCTAAGGGTTTCCTTTAAATGTCGGTAACGATAACTTACGTTATCACGATCAGTGAGGGGTATCTAGCAACACATCACTGTCTCCCGATATAAAGGAAAGAGTCTTCCAAGACTACACCCAAACCACAGCACAAGTGTGAATCCAATTCACAAGGCATGCAAATTTCCTTTGCCACTGGATGTTCTTATTGGACAAGCGTGTCAAGCTTGTAGCTCCAATATGATGAGCATGATTAGAACAGATGAACACTGTCACCTGGGTATGGCCATACACTTTCTCAATCATCTCATACAGAGGGGGGCCCCTTTAGAACATCACACTCCAATTAAGGAGACGGCAATCCTTTATCTATCACTAGTGCCCTAACCTGACTCAAGCTCACCATCCAAGATAGTCTATAACCATTATGTTTCAAATGATATTGAACTACCTCAAAACAATGACAATCATCATTTAGAAACACAAGTGATCTCAAGTCAGAGGAAATGTGCCACTTGTTGCAATCAAGGATTATTCACATTGTGACAAGCAATTGAATATCCTAGTAGGGTCTGTCCAGTACATCCAATGTACCCATGAGTCTACATCTTATTCCATGCTCGAAGCATCCTATAAGATTAGAACACATATTAGTCTCAATCATATCAAGGCTGTCTCATGTTCGCCAAGATATATCGACTAAGGACTTTACTGCATGTCAGCCCAGCTGAACAGCATTGAGACATTATTCAGAAGTATATGTATTGCAGCAGATAATATAACAAACTGAATAACAACCATTGCCTTTATAAACATAAGAGTTTATACATGATACTGTTACAATCCCAAGGCCTCAAACATTAGCCTTAAGGGCATACCCCAACATCCCATACCATAACTCATATGGAGTCTTTGAAACGGCCTTGGATGGCACTCGGTTTAGTACCTTTACAGCTGTTTCCAGTGCAAATCCCCAAAAGGAGTAAGGTAGAGTAGCCTGACTCATCATAGAACGAACCATATCCAGTAAGGTTCTATTTCTCCTCTCGGACACACCATTCCATTGCGGTGTTCCTGGCGGAGTGAGCTGTGAGATAATCCCACACTCCTTCAGATAGTCAGTAAACTCATGACTCAAGTATTCTCCACCTCGATCTGAACGAAGTGCCTTGATATTTCGGCCTAGCTGATTTTGTACTTCATTTTTGAACTCTTTGAACTTGTCAAAAGATTCACTCTTATGTCTCATTAGATAGACATAACCATACCTACTGAAATCATCAGTAAAGGTAATGAAGTATGAATAGCCACCTCTGGCATGTTTACTAAATGGCCCACACACATCACTGTGAATGAGATCAAGTAAACCTGAAGCCCTTTGACCTTTGTTGGAAAAAGGAGACTTCGTCATTTTACCCATTAAACAAGCTTTGCATGTATCAAGCTCCTCATAGGAGAATGATCCCAGCAGTCCATGTTCATGCAACCGCTTAATGCGCTTCTTGTTAATATGGCCTAAACGACTATGCCATAGCAAGGTGCTGTCATCAGCATACTTGGCTTTCTTAATATCAATCTGCTGTATAGAACATTCCATGTCCAACATGAATAACCCATTGTTAATCGACCCAGTAGCATAAACAATATTATCAAAAGAAATATAACACTTTGAAATTTTGTATTCAAAGGAAAACCCTTTCCTGACAAGAGCAGGAATAGAGATAATATTCTTAGTTATGCTCGGTACAAAATAACAATTGTCCAGTTCTAATACAAGACCAGATGGTAAAGAGATGTGATAAACTCCTACAGCAACAGCAGCAACCCGTGCCCCGTTTCCTACTCGTAGGTCCACCTCATGCTGTCCCACCTGTCTTCTTCTCTTGAGTTCCTGTACATTTGAACAAATGTGAACTCCACATGCAGTGTCTAACACCCATGAAATAGAAGAAGATAACATGACTTCAGTCACAAAAATACCTGAGCCAGAAGCGAAAGGGTTGCTTCCCTTCTTGTCTCCTTGGAGCGCTTTACAGTCCTTTTTCCAGTGACCTAGCTGGCCACAATGGAAACATCTGTATTCCTTTGACCGCTTTACCTTTTGTTTCAGAGCCTTGTTGTAGCTCTTGACAGGGGCTTTGCCCTTCTTCCCCTTCTTCTTGTTCCTATAAGGAACCATTAGGACAGAGGATGAAGGCGTTCCCTTCTCACGAGAGTGAGTCTGCTCTGTAGTCAAGAGCATGTTCAGTAACTCTGCCGGCGTACAGTCGATCTTTTTCATATTAAAATTAATAATGAATGGATCGAAAGAGGCCGGGAGAGACTGCAGGATGATGTCTACAACAAGCTCCTGATTGATGGTGTGTCCCAGTTTCTCTAGAGCCTCCTTGTACCCAATCATCTTGAGTACGTGAGCTCCCACTGGACTCCGTTCAGTCAGTTTGCTCTGAAAGAAAAGTTTAGTCAAGTTATAGCGTTCAGTCCTTGCCTGTGCTGCATACAGCATCTTGAGGTTTGCTATAATTTCTATAGCAGATAAATCCTCATGCTGACGCTGCAACTGTGGCGTCATAGACGCTAGCATAAGGCAAGCGACATCAATGCTATCATTGACATGCTTCTCATAAGCTTCCCGAACCGCCCTTGCGGTGTTCGCAGCGGGTTGAGGCGGTATAGCCGTCTCGAGGACATACAGTTTCCTCTCAGCCTTAAGAACAATCTTAAGGTGTCCGTACCAGTCTGAGAAGTTTGGCCCAGCAAACTTCTCCCTTTCCAGTAAGGATCGCACATTGAACGCTGTGGTGTTCGTTGCTGCAGTAATCTACAACAATGCAAGAACAGCAAGGTCAGTATCAATGTTAGAATCAATTCAGGACTTAAGAATGATTCTTTTCTCACTATTTTATCTGACTGAAAAATCCAGTAAAATAGTCCGAAAGAGTAAAACTCTTTTAGTGAGATGGGATCCAGATTTCATACTTGGTCTCCGCGTCCCGCTCAGGCGAGATAAGATGCATAGAGAGTACAAGCACTAATCTCTGGTAGGCAATCCCTGCCAATCGCCAACCCGTGCGATTCCCCTTCATCTGGGCAATCCAGCAGACTGTGCCAACTGAGTTGGTACAACACAGTCTCTGATCCCACAGATGGCTGCCTCCATATGGCTACCATATGCTCAATATGTAGCCTACATGGTCAAGCTGACCTGACCTACTCCCTGGACCACCACGTGCTATGCTGAGCAACGAGAAGCGATAAATCCCTTCTCTGTAACACGCAGGTGTAATCACACACCGTCTGAAGATAGATGGGCGTGCCCACTGAGTGGGTACAACACGGCCCCAACGATAGTCAGAACAGTGAGGTTTCGCGTCAGAAGGCTTACGTGCTTGATATTTAACGTTGGATTTTAACGGTCCTTTTATCTTCTTACTATCATTCAAATCCTATGGTGATAGCAGAAGAATAAATCATGCAATTATTAAATTACTTAAACAGTAAATTAAAAGCATGATGATCTTATGTGGTAAAAGCCCATTAAGCCTAAGTAAGACCTTAATTAACTTAAGTCTTCACTTGAGCTCTTCATGGGTCTTTAGCATTTCCTCTGGCCCAACCCGGGCCCAAGCGCCCACTACAGCTCAGATGCGCCCACCAGGTAAAATGCGCCTGTCCTAGAGTCGAACCCTAGACCTCCCACTGGTGAAGCCACTTGCTGCATGCGCCTCTGCCATGTGTGCTCTGTGCTCATGTCTGATTAAATTACAATTTAATCTATCTAGACATGATTGACTCGCAGGTCAATTACACTTTATAAATTAATTAAAATGTGATGCGCAGATCACAATAATAATTTACAATATACATCCAGGCACGCAGGCCCCAGCACAGCACACATTAATTGGGCAGCCCACATAAGATAAAATAAACATTCATTCATGTTATACAAACAACATGTGATCCAAACAGGAAAATAAAATTTTCAAAAATCCCATTGGCATCAATTTTATTTCCTTATGAGCCCTACTACCTTACAACGGTCCATTAATAGGGATCCACTCATCAGACCTAGTCAGACCCACTGCCCTTGCATGCACCAAGTCATAACCGACTTGAGTCGACCTCATGGTCAACAATGCATGCCTTAAGGGCTGAACGTCCCTCATGAGTTTAGGCAAGCGGGTGTGACCCCGGGCCTTAATCATGAGCGTTCACTGGTTGTCTCAATCAGACATCGCTACACGCCTTTCTGCAGTCGACCAATAGCCACCACATGCTTGCGCATAGGTGCCATCTGGTCGACCCATCTAGGCTGTCAGATGGTCTGATCAGACAGTTGGGTCTATACTGGATGATGACTTCAACCCTAATAACCCGTCTAAGTTTTTACAGCAGGCGCTTATAGATCTAGTGGATGCGCGCAAGTCATTTAAGTTTTAAGAAAAACTACAATATGCGCCAACATAAGTGTCATGCAAAAACATGAACAAACATACATGCGCCAACATCTGATGACAAGGATGTAATCTCGCATGTAAACTCTAGATCATAAGCAAACGCAAACAAGGATCATACATTAAGCAATCATATAACATACAGAAACCTGGCTCTGATACCAATTGAAAGTCCCTAAAGGGGGGCGAAACCCTAATAGGCGCATATCAGAGGTTTTGCATTGAGCGGAAGCTAGGGTTTCTAAAATCGCATGCATGAATATATGATCAACTTAATAACATGTATAGATCGAGAAGGGATCATACCATAGCCATTGCTTGGATGGCGACTTGGAAGCAGAGAACGAAGTAGCTCTCCTCCAAAGCGTGCGCACACAAGATGATTGATCGCCTACTCCTTGTCGTTCCTTGTGCTAGCAAGGATCTCCAAGTATCCTGATCGCTTGAAAGGAAGATGAGATGATCTCTTGGCTTTGTCAAGTCCTCTCCTTGGCGTCAAAACTTACTACACGAGAGAGAGAGGCGACAAGAGGTGAAGAGGCGAGAATAGGGCATGACCACTTCGAACGTGGAGGCGTTCCCCATTTTGGAAAACCAATTTCCAAAAATAGCAAGCCACTTCTTCAACGCAAGATGCGTTTACCCCAATCGCAACTTCCTCCCTTGACTTGAACCATGCGCTCACACTAAGTGAACCGGTTCAATTACATTTGGTTCAAAGACCAAATTAAACCAAGCATTGGTCTAGATCATATTAAACCATAAGGCTCAAGATCTAACCATTCATCTCTTGATGCTCTTGATCTCACCGATCTAGCATCATTTCTCTCGATCGAAGCTTACCGATCTCAAGCCCTAATCAATCAAACATGATCAGACCAAATCTCACTTACAATTAGAGTTTAAATCCCATTAAACTGAACCAAAACAATTCAGTCCACACGATCTGACTCAAGTAAGCTATATCATCAAATTGTGCGACCCTAAGGGTTTCCTTTAAATGTCGGTAATGATAAATTACGTTATCACGATCAGTGAGGGGTATCTAGCAACACATCACTGTCTCCCGATATAAAGGAAAGAGTCTTCCAACACTACACCCAAACCACAGCACAAGTGTGAACCCAAGTCACTTGACATATGTGTTTCCTTTGCCACTGGACGTTCTTATTGGACAAGCGTGTCAAGCCTGTAATTCAAATATGATGAGAATGATTAGATCAGATGAACATAGTCACCTGGGTATGGCCATACACTTTCTCAACCATCTCATCCAGGGGGCCCTATAGAACATCACACTCCAATCAAGGAGACGGCAATCCTATATCTATCACTAGTGCACTAACATGACTCATGCTCATTATCCAAGATAGTCTATAACCATTATGTTTCAAATGATATTGAACTACCTCAAAACAATGCCAATCATCATTTAGAAACAGAAGTGATCTCAAGTCAGAGGAAATATGCCACTTGTTTGCATATAAGGATTATTCACATTGTGACAAGCAATCGAATATCCTAAGTAGGGTCTGTCCAGTACATCCAATGTACCCATGAGTCTACATCTTATTCCATGCTCGAAGCATCCTATAAGATTAGAACACATATTAGTCTCAATAATATCAAGGCTGTCTCATGTTCACCAAGATATCTCGACTAAGGACAATACTGCATGTCAGCCAAGCTGAACAGCATTGAGACATTATTCAGAAGTATACATATTGCAGCAGATGATGTAACAACCTGAATAACAACCATTGCCTTTATAAACATTAAGTTTATACATGATACTGATATAATCCCAAGGCCTCAAACATTAGCCTTAAGGGCATACCCCAACAAAACAGTCAATAGAAATTTACTTTTATCAATAATGAATAATGCGATATTCTTTTTTTCAAAGGATACATATAAAATAGATAATAATTTAAAAAAAGGCATAGGATACTTTAATACTTCCTTGAAAAGAAAGAAAAAGTACACTTCCATGTATCCTCACGAATCGGACAATACTATGTTATTTCCTTGCATGTATTGGTATTATTTACTTTATTCATTGGATCAATAGGAATTCATTTTGATCAAGGAGTAATAGATTTTGATATATTATCAAAATGGTTAACCCCATCAACAAACCTTTTCCAATCCAAATTTGAGTCATTCTGTGGATTGGTATGAATTTTTTATAAATGCAATTTTTTCAATAAGTATAGCTATTTTTGAACTATTCATAGTATATATTTTATATGGGTCTGTTTATTCATTTTTCCAGAATATGGACTTTCTTAATTCATTTGTAAAAAACAGTCCTAAAAGAATTTTCTTAGACCAAATCCAAAATGGGATATACAATTGGTCATATAATCGTGGTTACATAGATATTTTTTATACTAGGGTTTTTGCAATGGGTATAAGGGTATTAACCGAACTAACTCAGTTTTTTGATAAAAATATAATTGATGGAATTACAAATGGGGTTGGTATTGTGAGTTTCTTTATAGGGGAAGGAATCAAATTTATGGGAGGTGGACGAATCTCTTCTTATCTATTCTTGTATTTATTTTATGCATCAATATTTTTATTTATTTTTATATATTCATATTATATTATATTATAGAAAATATATAAAAATATATATAAATATAAATATAAATATATAAAAATATAAAAATTATATAAAAATCACATGTTTCTGATATTGCTATCCGTTCATTTTCCTCTTTTTTTCTCATCTTTTTTATCCCTAGTGTTTGTATCTTCTTCCTCAAAATCAGAAAGTTGTAATTCCGGTTTTCTCCTCACTGAATTCCTAAAAAAAAGATTAATCATTTGATAGATGTCAAAAAAAGAAAAAAAAAATGCTTTATCTATTCGATCCAAAAAAAGTGGGGAATGCACATTTGCTTGAAATATTTCCCAAATAACTATTTTACGTCTTTGAGCACGCATAGATCCTTTGATTATACTCCTACGAAAATTCGGTTGTTGCGAGTAACGTATCAAAGTCACCTCCTCCTTCTGGATCAATATTATTAACATTAGTATTGCTATTATCATTCTTATCAATATAAACCACCACCCGTTTGGCTTTTCTTGAATGAATTTCATGATCTTCCTTGTGTTGTTCTTCATTTTCTTCATCCTGTTCTTCTAATTCATCAGTCAATTTGTATGACCATCGAGGAATCTTTTTAATGATTTCTTCTTCAATAGATTTATTTATAGTTCGTGTTTGAACATTTGGATTGGTTGTAATTATATCGAAGACATATTTCAAAGATTTTGCTTTACTTTCTGAATTCATTTTTCTTTCTTCTTCCAATGAAGAAGATTTTTTCAAACGAAAACTAGGTACAGATTCAAAAGAGAATTCATCGATTGACGTTAAGGAATTTACAATATAATTCAACGGTTATTTTTGTTGGAATTTAAAAAATTAAAACTTTTCTTTTTTGTTTTCTATTTTTAATTAGATTTATTTTATTTATTTCATTTGCTATTTTAGTTTTAGCAAGGCTATTAGTAGCACTTTAGTGATAGCCATCGGATTTAATCCAACGGTTCTAACCATGGGGGTTTAGCCTATAAATTGGCATCTGACCGCAGGGTATAGACACATCAGAATTTGCACGGCTAATAGCTTTTGCATAATTCTCCCAACTCTCTTTCTTTCTTTTGCTGCTCAAGGTTCAAAGGTGGTCGATCAACTTCTCCACGGTCGTGATCCGCAGGAGAAGCATCTTGGTTGTATCCTGGGTGATCTCTCTGGATTTGCTCACACAAGGGCCCAGAAACTCACCTAAAGACAGTAGGTTTCTCTATGCCTCCAGGTTCTTCGTTCTTGTTATTTATTTTATTATTTCGTTGATAATATAGAAATAGTTTAATCTACCCTCATTCTAACAATCTTAGGTGAATTTCTGATAATTTAGTTTAAATTATTTCTTGTATCAACGTATCAATTTATTTCTTTTGTTTTTATATCGCATTACGAATTTTCTTCTATTTAAATCTGTTTCGCTGTCATCGCCTCCATCGGCGACTGAGAAATCAGATTTTATCTTAATCCTAGTTTTTGCCATCAACGTCTACGAATTTCCTTTGTTACTGTTGGAAAAAAAATCAAAATCGGTTTCATTTCGTCACCTCAGTCGACGACTGTGAAACTAGGGTTTTTCTTAAAACCCAGGTTCTCACCAAATTTGTACTGTTTACGAAATTTCTCTCTTACTGTTTAATCTTGATTACTATTTTGGAAAGAGGAAAAAAAACATCTGTTTTGCTGTCGTCGCCTCCATCGGCGACAGAGAAATTAGTTTTTTAAAGAACCCCGATTTTCGCCATCGCCTTTCACTCCTTCCATCGCCGATCGTCGCTCCCTCCCTCATCGCCGGCGTTAATAGGAGAACCTTGACTGCAGAGATCGTTGGAGAGTTCGCCGCCGGAGGCTAAAGCAGACGAAGGATTTCCTTCTCCTTCGCGAAGCTTCGGTTGCGCTGCTCGTGACTCCTCGGCGACATTATCTCTCAGCCCGGCTCACCTTCGCTGACATTTGGACGCTGTCGAACCCTCGACTCGAGCATCATAGCGACGGAGACAGGGATTTGAAGCGGCAGCGACAAAGTTCACAGAGGCAGCGTTAGGTTTTCGCCGCGGCGAGTTCGGTCGCACGACGCGAGCAGCGCGTCTGTCGATTCGATCGGATCCGCAGCGAACGCACCCGGATCCATGTCGCAACCGCTCGGATCCACTTCCCGCTTCCGCCCGGCGCGTGGGTGATGTGGCTGTAGGTCCCCAGAAGGGGGCGAAACCCTAAAGCATGGCGCGTATAAAATTTTAAACAGCGGAAGAGGGTTTCTAGGGGATCGGATTCATGCATAACATATGATCAACTTGTTAAACCCGATTGCAAACATAGAAGATGTCATACCGATGCCATTTCTAGATGGCGTCTTGGAAGCAGAGAGCGATAGGGATCTCCTCCAAAGGATGCGCACACAAGATGAAGAAGTCGCCTACTCTGATGGTGCTCCTTGTGCTAGCAAGGTTCCAAGAGGTCCTTGTCGTATGGAAGGGAAGAGAATCCTTTGCTTGGCGATTTCTTCCTTCTCCTTTTTCGTCAACCTCTTCACCACACGAGAGAGAGCTTGTTGGCGACGAGAGAGGAGGAGAAGCGAGAGAGTAGAGCGCCTTAGGCGTGAACGTGAGTGATGGTCACGTATGTGATCATGCTTTCTAAAAAATAGAAAGCCACTTACTCACATGCGATCATGGGTTTACCCCAATCGCAAACTCCTCTCCATTTGAACCACACGCTCACTCAATGAGCTGGTTCAATTTGGTTTGGTCCAAAGACCAATTAACCCAAGCGATATGGTCTAGATCACAATTAAACCCTAAGGTTCCAGATCTAACCGTTGATCTCTTGATGCTGCTGATCTCACTGATCTAGCATCCATTCTCTCGATCGAAGCTTACCGATCTCAAGCCCTAATCAATCAAACATGATCAGACCAGATCTCACTTACAATCAGAGACTAAATCCCTTTAAACTGAACTCAAACAATTCAGTCCACACGATCTGACTTAAGTAAGCCATATCATCAATTTGTGCGACCCTGAGGGTTTCCTTTAAATGTCGATAACGATAACTCACGTTATCACGATCAGTGAGGGGTATCTAGCAACACATCACTGTCTCCCGATATAAAGGAAAGAGTCTTCCAAGACTACACCCAAACCACAGCACAAGTGTGAATCCAATTCACAAGGCATGCAAATTTCCTTTGCCACTGGATGTTCTTATTGGACAAGCGTGTCAAGCTTGTAGCTCCAATATGATGAGCATGATTAGATCAGATGATCATAGTCATCTGGGTATGGCCATACACTTTCTCAATCATCTCATACAGAGGGGGGCCCCTTTAGAACATCACACTCCAATTAAGGAGACGGCAATCCTATATCTATCACTAGTGCCCTAACCTGATTCAAGCTCACCATCCAAGATAGTCTATAATCATTATGTTTCAAATGATATTGAACTACCTCAAAACAACGACAATCATCATTTAGAAACACAAGTGATCTCAAGTCAGAGGAAATGTGCCACTTGTTACAATCAAGGATTATTCACATTGTGACAAGCAATTGAATATCCTAGTAGGGTCTGTCCAGTACATCCAATCTACCCATGGGTCTACATCTTATTCCATGCTCGAAGCATCCTATAAGATTAGAACACATATTAGTCTCAATCATATCAAGGTTGTCTCATGTTCACCAAGATATCTCGACTAAGGACATTACAGCATGTCAGCCTAGCTGAACAGATTTGAGACATTATTCAGAAGTACACCTATTGCAGCAGACAATGTAACAAACTGAATAACAACCATGCCTTTATAAACATAAGAGTTTATACATGATACTGTTACAATCCCAAGGCCTCAAACATTAGCCTTAAGGGCATACCCCAACAGTGGCGACGTCCGCAAGACGCATTTCGCGTAGGTGACATCAACGCGTCCACCCAAACACGCTTAGCACGGCTGACATCACGCAGCGCATGCGTAACGTCAACGCAGCGAAGCGGCTCAGTTTTGCTATTTTTTTATTAAAAAGAAGGTGTATTTTCTGAAAATTAAATCTTTTAGAACTGCAGCTAGAAAATTGTATTTCTGCACTATATTTTGGATTAATTTGTCTGCAAATTATATTATTTTTAGAATTGCACGTTATAAATCTTAAATACGTGCTTTTTCTATATTTTTGAACTATTAGCATTGTACTCTGTTATAATTTCCAATTGCTTCTTTAAAATTGAACATCTGCTAGTATCATATTTATTATAGTTCCTACTACCTTGTTGAAAGTAGAACAGCATGTGTAAATCTTTATTTACAGCATTTCTTATGATTCTAGATATGTTGAACTCTTTTACCATAACATGTAATGTTGGGGTATGCCCTTAAGGCTAATGTTTGAGGCCTTGGGATTGTATCAGTATCATGTAATAAACTCTTATGTTTATAAAGGCATGGTTGTTATTCAGTTTGTTACATTATCTGCTGCAATAAGTGTACTTCTGAATAATGTCTCAAAGCTGTTCAGCTGGGCTGACATGCTGTGAAGTCCTTAGTCGAGATATCTTGGTGAACATGAGACAGCCTTGATATGATTGAGACTAATATGTGCTCTAATCTTATAGGATGCTTCGAGCATGGAATAAGATGTAGACTCATGGGTACATTGGATGTACTGGACAGACCCTACTAGGATATTCAATTGCTTGTCACAATGTGAATAATCCTTGAATGTAACAAGTGGCACATTTCCTCTGACTTGAGATCACTTGTGTTTCTAAATGATGATTGTCATTGTTTTGAGGTAGTTCAATATCATTTGAAACATAATGGTTATAGACTATCTTGGATGGTGAGCTTGAGTCAGGTTAGGGCATTAGTGATAGACAAAGGATTGCCGTCTCTATAATTGGAGTGTGGTGTTCTAAAGGGGCCCCCTGGGTGAGATGATTGAGAAAGTGTATGGCCATACCCAGGTGACTGTGTTCATCTGTTCTAATCATGCTCATCATATTGGAGCTACAAGCTTGACACGCTTGTCCAATAAGAACATCCAGTGGCAAAGGAAATATGCATGCCTTGTGAATTGGATTCACACTTGTGCTGTAGTTTGGGTGTAGTCTTGGAAGACTCTTTCCTTTATATCGGGAGACAGTGATGTGTTGCTAGATACCCCTCACTGATCGTGATAACGTAAGTTGTCGTTACCGACATTTAGAGGAAACCCTTAGGGTCGCACAATTTGATGATATGGCTTACTTAAGTCAGATCGTGTGGACTGAATTGTTTGAGTTCAGTTTAAAGGGATTTACTCTCTGAATAAAAGTGAGATCTGGTCTAATCATGTTTGATTGATTAGGGCTTGAGATCGGTAAGCTTCGATCGAGAGAATAGATGCTAGATCGGTCAGATCAAGAGCATTAAGAGATCAACGGTCAGATCTTAGGCCTCAGTGGTTTATTATGATCTGGACTAATTGCTTGGTTTATTTGGTTGTTGAACCAAATCGATTTGAACCAGCTCATTGGATGAGCGCATGGTTCAGGTGGTGAGGCATTTGCGATTGGGGTAATGCATGGTCGCGTGAACGTTTGGACTTTGCTATTTTTAGATAGCATGTTCTCAAACGTGTCCATGATCTCACGTCGCCTCTCTCTCGCCTCTTCACGCCTTTGTCGCCTCCTTGGTTTTCTTTGGAGAAGCATTCTCGTGTGAAAAAGCTAAGACGACAAGAGGAGAAAGTTTCGCCAAGCAAGGAGATCATCTTCCCTCCCATTCGATCAAGACCTCTTGGAACCTTGCTAGCACAAGGAGCACCAAAAGAGAAAGCGACATCATCTTGTGTGTGACGATTTGGAGGAGACCTCTTTTGTTCTCTTGCTTCCAAGGCGACATCCTTCATATGGCTTCGGTATGAATTCCTTTTCTGTTGTTAAAGTTGATCATAATACATGCTATCCGATCTTAGGAAACCCTAGATTCCGCCCATGCAAGTTTTGTTTAGCGCATGTTTTAGGGTTTCGCCCCTTGTAGGGGACCTTCATGTAAACGGTTCACTTTAACAATAATTCTTATATTAAGGAAACTATTTAATAAGGCTCAAATCAAGAAAAAAGGATTCAATCCTAAACCTCAAGTAAATATAGTTGAGGGTGAACCTTTCATAAATACAATTAAGTCAGTTTCCTTTGCTCCTTCTGTCAATTTAGTCCACCAGGATTCTGAGTGGTGGCTAGACTCTGGAGGTAATGTACACATTTGTACTAATAAAAAATATTTCACTTCCTTTCAAACCTCAAGTGGGGGAAGTGTTGTAATGGGAAATAGAACATCTATGAATGTGCTAGGACATGGGAATGTCAACCTGAAGTTTACTTCTGGGAAGTCAATAATTCTCAAAGATGTCCTACTAGTTCCAGATGTGAGGAAAAATCTAATTAGTGGATCTCTTCTAGTTCAATTAGGACATAAAATTGTACTAGAAGCAAATAAGGTTGTCATTACTAAAAAGGACAATTTTATTTGCAAAGGGTTCGTCTTAGGAGGACTCTCTAAAATAAATGTTGTTCCTTGTCTAATTAATAATGATTCTTTCTCTTCATCCTCTCTTGCATTAAATTCAGAAATAAATGATTATTGGCATGGTAGACTTGGTCAT
Organism: Costus lasius; assembly: GCA_027563935.2. NCBI lineage: Eukaryota > Viridiplantae > Streptophyta > Magnoliopsida > Zingiberales > Costaceae > Costus > Costus lasius. The sequence continues at coordinate 60,634,556 of CM050448.1, forward strand.
GTTAATTTTAAATCCCTCAACAAAATGGTAAATCTAGAATTAATTCCTAAAATAAATTCTAAAGTAAACCCTAAATGTGAAGTCTATGCTCAAGTTAAACAACCTAGAAAGCCTTTCAAAACGGTTGAATCTCGAAACTCACAAGTCCTAGAATTAATTCATAGTGATGTTTGTGATTCAACTTCAACCTTAACAAGAAGGGGTAATAAATATTTTGTAACATTCATTGATGATTGTTCAAGATATTGTTATACTTATCTGCTTAAAACCAAAGATGAAGTTTTAAATAAGTTTAAAATCTTCAAAGCTGAAGTTGAAAACCAACAAGATAAAAAAGATAAAAATAATTAGATCTGATAGAGGAGGAGAATACATGTCTAATAATTTTGCATCCTTTTTGTCAAGAACATGGAATAATCCATCAAATAACACCTCCTTATTCACCACAATCTAATGGTGTGGCTAAAAGAAAAAATAGAACTCTTCTTGATATGGTTAACTCCATGATGTTGAGTTCTGGTGTTCCTCCAAATCTTTGGGGAGAAGCATTGTTATCTCCATGCTTCATTTTTAATAGAATCCCTTTAAAAGATAAGGATGTCACCCCTTATGATCTATGGAAGGGTCATAAGCCAAGGCTTAATTTCCTTCAAATGTGGGGATGCCTTGCAAAAGTCAACATTCCTAAACCTAAAAAGAGAAAACTAGGTCCTAAGACTATAGATGCTATCTTAGTTGGTTATTCCTTTGATAGTAACACCTATAGATTCCTGGTAATTAATTCAGAAGTACCAGAAATATCTAATAACACATTAATTGAGTCTAAAGATGCTTCCTTCTTTGAACATATATTTCCTTTCAAAAATAAAATCTCTTCTAGTATTCAATCAACCTCAAATCAATCAGAAACATCTTTCACTCCTATAGTTACAAATCCTTTCCAACTAGCTGAACCTAGGAGTCAGAGAGTTATAGTTGAAAAGAGTTTTGGTGATGACTTC